>JAEMWC010000015.1:500000-522500 GCA_016490735.1 Pachyseris speciosa | reverse complement strand
TTGGCGGGATGTCTTTTGTTGTGTAGCCCACATCTTTTACTACACATTCCAGGTAATGTAAGAGAATGGTTTTTTGAATATCGATAATCCAATTGATAAATCTGCTCTGCATTAAGTGTTTCTGCCCTGTATAAACAGAGCTATTGCAAGTTTTAAAATGGCATGGAATAACCATCCTCTTAGAACTGAGCACAACTGGAGCCCACAGAGAATCTGGTCCAGTGGTATGGTTGATATCAGAAACCGTACTTTGACTGCAGTAGCAGACGTTGCTGAGGCAGAGCCAGCTTAATAGATGATTTAGAGTGGTATGGATTTGATCCAGCTGCACCTACACCAATGGATGAAGAGTTATCCACAGGGAAGTTGATGATGCCACTCTACTTTCAGATCATATCTTAGGCCAGCTCTGTACTATGGTTAATCCACTACAAGAATCAAATCATTATGGAACTGATAGATACACATATTGCCTTACTACTCTTCAAGGTGTAGTTACCAATGACTAATGTACACAGAGAAAGACTGAACATTTTTGGAGTGAGGATATTCCAATATGGGCCCTGCCAAGCAAAAGGGACCTTACACTGTATGTAAACTTTCAGCAACATTAATTTAATATCAAAATTTTACATGGCATCCTGGAGATTTGATCATCTTAGTGAAGTTCGAGTTTTACACTTTTTAGACAAAATTGCAAAATTCTGTACTTAGGTCCATTTTCAATTGACAGGGCTTAATCTAATCTAAGGTGCATAATGAAACAAAGCTTATCCTGTGGTTGACCACTACATGAGTAGAAACCCGCATGCAAAAACCTAGAATTTTAGCCTTTAAAGGTTATCATAAGTCTTCACAGGGAAATAAGGGATCCAAATTAGCAGTTTTAGCCTAAAGAGCTTCTTATATCTAGGTTCTTATCAGTGGGTTTTAATGTCTTTTTGGCTATATTATTATTTTTGACTTGATCTCAGACCTTGTTCTGGACTTCCTCCCCTTTTCTCATAGATGTTGGCCTGTGGGAGTGGTATATTGGCAATCTGTGTACAACAGTGCCCCCCTCTTATTTGCCCCTCCTCAACCATACTGCCTCAATTGTGCTTGGATTCAGCAGAGCTCACAGCTGAATAATGGACCATAGAAAGCAAGCTAGTAATTGAACAGTACATGTTAAGTTTCTAACATGATTATTGTTTATTGCCAAAGGGTACACTTTCTTGCTAAAGCTGTTCATGGACTACAGGCCAACAGTAAACAAATTACTTTGGGTTTCCAAAGCATTGTAGAATTTGAACAAATACATAATGCTTGAGGATGAAAATGCTATTATTTGACTTAACTCTCTGGATTGGAGTGCAGGTGTCAGACCCATGAAACACTACTAACTCAAATACCTTGAAACTATTTCTTTTCTGTGGTTTTGTTTAAATATTTAGCTGTAAAATATTCAAGAGTATTTCATGTGTCTAATGTCTACAGTCTAGCTTCTCATGCTTTCCTGAGTGTTCTGTTATGTGTTTCTAAATACACTTCAAGTAAAATCACTTTTTTGTTTTATAGTAAACAGTTTTGTGTTCAACTCAACATGAAACTTCTACAAGAGTGTCCACAATAAGGCCCCCAAACCCTGATTGCCATTCTCACTAGTTTTTCTTGGACTCCTAAATTCTCAAATCCCTAAGAATCTTGAATATCTAAAGTTGGATTTAAACATCCTGAGGCTTGGATTTTATACATTTTTCCGGGTCGGTACAAAACGTGGACCCCCCTTCTGGACCCCCTTCTGGACCCCCATCTGGACCCCCATCTGGACCCCTTCTGGACCCCCTTCTGGACCCCATTCTGGACCCCCTTCTGGACCCCTCGATTTTTCTGTTGAAAAATAATAAAATGATATTTAACAGTCTTCGCTTTGGATTTCAACTTCGGCCGGTTCGTTGATAGTTACAGACAGTATTACAGTAATCGCGAACATTACCACAGCCACTTGCCATTTTCATCCCGAGAAAGACTTGCTTTGAATTTCGCTGAATTTGCGTCGCTGAAGTTTGTTGTTGTTACCAAATACTTTAGAATTTTCTCGCAAAGGTTAGATAAACGTTAAATATGCAAATTACTGTTCAGCTTTCAACTGGCTTTCGGAGAATGTGAATTATTATCGGTGGCAGATTTATGTCACGTGCTAGGCAACCAGAGTGATCATATTTCATTCCATCATCATTCAGCGGGTTTTCAGAGCAAGCTTTCGAACATATTTCAGGGGCACCCAATGAGCCAAATCAACGAAAAGCTGTAGAAAGGCATTTTTAAGTACCTTATGGTGCTTGAAGTCTGTTTCAAGTGATGTTTTCATAAGCTAGAAGAAGGTGATCGGTTCGGATTCCCTAGCTGAAATTTTAATTGTCCGAAAATGTTAGGGAACAAATTCTTCCTTTGCGAAAATGCAAGCTGAAATGAACTTTCCACGAACTTCCTAGGGAACTATTTGCTTTCCGAAAATGCTAGCTGACGTTTTTGAATGTCAAAAACAGCAATTACGACCTTTCCGAAAACCTCAGGGGCTATGATTTCCCAAGTGCGAATCTTTTAGGCCACGTTTTAGTTACGAAAATCCGAGTGCACTCTTTAATCGACGCCGAAAACCCAAGGCGAATTTCATTCCACCGAACAGATATCTACCGAAACTTTTCGTTGGGTGCCCCTGATATTTTGCCAGCGTGGAAGAAAACATTGCTCACTTTTTTGCTGCAGTGATAACATTAACTAGCAGTGCTTATTCTAATCCAAACAGAAAAAAAGATAGTTTTTTAGCTCGGTTCACATTCTTCGAAACCCAGTTGAAAGCTGAACAGTAATTTGCATATTTAACGTTTATCTAACCTTTGCGAGAAAATATTATTCTAAAGTATTTGGTAACAACAACAAAAGTCAGCAACGCAAATTCAGCGAAATTCAACAACAACAACAAGTTTATTCAGTATTACCATTTTGTACAGGTGTTACCGATTAAAATAACAATAATAAACAGCTAAGTTTAA
Organism: Pachyseris speciosa; assembly: GCA_016490735.1. Lineage (NCBI taxonomy): Eukaryota > Metazoa > Cnidaria > Anthozoa > Scleractinia > Pachyseridae > Pachyseris > Pachyseris speciosa. Next base: position 519,462 of record JAEMWC010000015.1, on the reverse strand, counting down.
GGAAATGCAGATATGATGGAACAGAAGAATTAACTTTGTTTCTTTCGTCTTTCAAATGCTTGAAAGATGAAATTAGCAGCTAGCCTGCTGATATGTGAATCAGTATTGTTAAAAAGAAAACAGACTTTATCATGGATATTGTAATGTGTAAATAAATGTATTTCGGTCGTTGATTTTAATAAAAAGAGTCTTTCTTAAATCATTGTATTGATCACAGTGAAATAATATGTGCAGTTCATTTTCAACCGAATTTTGGTTGCAATGATCACATTCTCGGGATGAAAATGGCAACTGGCTGTGGTAATGTTCGCGATTACTGTAATACTGTCTGTAACTATCAACGAACCGGCCGAAGTTGAAATCCAAAGCGAAGACTGTTAAATATCATTTTATTATTTTTCAACAGAAAAATCGAGGGGTCCAGAAGGGGGTCCAGAATGGGGTCCAGAAGGGGGTCCAGAAGGGGGTCCAGAAGGGGTCCAGAAGGGGTCCAGATGGGGGTCCAGAAGGGGGTCCAGAAGGGGGGTCCACGTTTTGTACCGACCCCATTTTTCCTAAAACCTATTGTGGACCCTCCTAAAACCTACAATAATCATTTTTTATAATGTCAGTTTAGCAGAAACATAATGTAATTTGTTACATTTTTCAAAGTGTGTATTATTCTGTTTCTTAGTTAAAAATTTCAACCCTTGTCTTGTAAAATAATGATGGTTAAATGCTCGGAGATATTAGCTGCACAAGCTACTCTAAAAATCTGAGGGTAAATAAAAGAGATGTATGTATGTAATAAATGTTGCTCTAATTTCAAGTTCCAAATAATGAATTACAGCCTGTTTGTTATCTGAAGTAGTGTAAAAAGAGTCCATCAAATTAACCACCGGTACGTGGGAGATTTATTTTCCCCCAACAAAACCGCCATCATTAACTTCGAGCAAAGCGATGATGGTGGTATTTGATGGACTCTTTTTACACTACTCCTGAACATCATCTCGTTTGTCCAAAAGCCATACAGTCTTGGGAATTGACTGGACATGCTTGGTCTTTTCTTGTTTTGTCTTCTTTGGCCTGTTCCAAAGCAGAAATGCCAATCTCTGGGGATCTTAAACCTTGAGATTTTTTGTCATCAGGAACCCCCACCCCCCCTCCCCCCACCTAGGGTGCAACCCACTCACTTCCCGCTATTAGCTCACTCCTTCCTCCCCACAAAAAAACTCAGCCACCCAACCCCCCCCCAAAATGACTTCCTTCCAAATAAAATCATTCAGAATCAAATTAGGCACTCCTTTTTGTTTAGTTTCTCTCAACGTACGTGTATTTGAAAGTCAGCGATGCAGAAATACATTAAGAAACGGCGAAGACATTGAAAAATAGAAATTCGTTTAATTTAACTGTAATTTGGGGATGCAATTTGCGTCTATAATGGAGCACAGTTCTGGAAAGGTTCAAAGTCGTTTTTATCCGGGAGATACGGGATACCGGGATATTCGTTCCATATCCGGGAGATTCCCGGATAATCCGGGAGAGTTGGCATAAGTGCCAATGGCCCTGAATGTTTTGTATTTTTATAGCCGGTCAAGAAGATCGTCCTAAAGAGCTTCTTTCTGTGGTTTGATTTGCAAATTTTCTTTCCCGTGCTTCTATTTCCCAGCATGCCCTAGTAGGAATTTTTTTCTGTCCCAGCCTCCCCCGACCATAACCAGTCGCTCGTCCCCAAATTGTTGAACGTAATATTTTGTTGTTGAAGTTGAGACACTTTTTGATGTTGGTTTTGAGGTGATTCGCTGTTGAAGACAAAGAGGAATTGTTGTTGATGTTGACTTAATTTCGTCAGCCGTTGAAGTTGGACGGATTTTATTGTTGATATAGAAAGAAAATGTTGAACTTCAGATTGGTTGTTGATGTTGGAAGCGATTTTGTGTTGAACTTCAGATTGGTTGTTGATGTTGGAAGCAATTTTGTGTTGAACTTCAGATTGGTTGTTGATGTTGGAGGTGATTTTGATTCATTGAATTTTGCACCATTCCGCCAACCATAAATAAGGACGTAATATTGACAATGACTGAAAACATGGGATGAGCACTTCTGCCCATCTCATGGTATACGACTGAATATAACACACAGCTTGCTGACAAAGAGATGTACCGACATATTGACGATTTTAATTTACCAACTTTGACCAAATGCTCCAACTCCCTACTGAAAAAACTAACATCACCCTTTCAAACAGATTTTTTTACAGACCCACAACTATTATACTGTAACAAAGAGAATCTCCTACCATTACCTTTTATGAAACTCCTACCAAAAGTACACAAACTAGAACAAACTGCCTCCCCATCTAACATGACTAAACTTACTGGACAGGCTATTATTACTGCACTGACTCATGGATTACTTCTAACCCCTCTCGACTACTTGGACAAGAACTTGACAATATCATTTCACTTTTTTTGACACAAACAATATCCCTTTTCCTTTAATTTACAACTCAACTGACCTACTAGATAAACTACAAAACGTAGAACTGCAGATTTTTTGTCGGGGTCAAATTGGGTTAAAATTTTTTGTCACGACTAACCGCATTGAGGCTTTCACAGGTGTCTATTGGTCGACCGCGCTGATCTCAGCTTCGATCTCCGCCATATTGGAAAAGACGCACGTTCACATGACTCTCGTGACATTTCCTAATTGGTTGAGGCGCGCGCGAGCCCCGACAAATTGTCTTGGTCCACCGCACACTAGCCAACAAGGCGTGACAAGACGTTTTGGAATCTAGCACTGTCAGATATCGGCCAACAAGCCCCGATCTTGTCGCAGACTTGTCTGAATTCATTGCACACTAGCCGATAAATGAAGATTTTTCGTCAGCTGACAAAAAATCGGCTAGTGTGCGGCGGCCTTTACCACATTCGACTTCACTTTTTGATGATAAAAATTACTTGGCCAATCAGCAAGCGAGAATTTTGACAGTTATTGTAAAATTATTTATGCGAAAATGCAAGATGGATTAGGGTGGCACGCAGGACCTTAATATTGTTTTTAACTTTAGTTTTGTTGATGACGCCCACCCTGACAAGGAAAAGAGCTAGAATTATCATATGGTGAACTCGTGCCTTACGTAAAAGCTCCTGAAAATGAAGCAACGAAAAAAAAAAACAACCTTGTTTCTGAATTAAGCGGAGTTGACTTTTAAGTCCAAAGGCTCTTATCGAAACAAGTTAAAGTGGTTTGTGAAGATTTTTCAAGGCAAAGACACAATAACAGTTCTAACAGTCCAGTTTCTATCGCAAAAACATTTACTAGACTTCTTGTTTTAACAAAAGTTTCGCTAGAAACAAAAAAAAACTCCTTGCAAACTGTTCATTGGACATCGACGTACCTTCTGTTAAGTTTCTCACCTGGTGCTCTGAACATGAACTAAACAAAAAACTTGCTCGGAATGATTGAGGAACAGCCAGACGAAAGTCTTCGACGCTTTTAGGACAAGGCACGGACTAAAACATGAACGTTTTACATCTCCACAAGGCTTTTCAGATCGTATTTTGAATTTGATTGCACTTTCTGCAGCAAGTGACGATTTTAATTTATTTGAGGCATAGGCCTCATGTCAATCTGTCAATTTTTTAGCCAAAGAAAGTTGCTTAGCTGTTGTAAATAGCCAATCAGAAAGCGAGAAAAGTTATTGACAATGTTCGCGTAAGTTTCAATACAATTCATTTACTTCGTAGGTTTGCGGTTGTTTACGGTGCCTAATTTCTTGTCATTTAAAGTAACCCGGCATTTGACCATTTTGGGTTTGTTATTGCACAGCATGTTGACAATGTTATGACGCAATTCATCATCAATAAGAGGACAGACGCATAAACAACTGACGTCAATTTGTTAATCATTATACACCAACATTTCATATCATGACACCATACAAGCCATCATCACCAGCTGCAAGCTGCTTAATTTGCCTAATCTTTGTAGGGACTATTTGCTTAACCTTAACAATTTTATTAACCAACATAATTTTTTCAAGGTCGTCAATTCTGTTTTTCAACAGATTAAGGGCGTTGCTATGGCTAGTTACCATAGCCGCCAAATTGCTGACCTTGTTTTGCTTTTAAGCGAATTCAGTTTTTTTGATAACCATAACTGTAACCCTAACAGCATTTTTATTTTTGCCGTTACACAAATGACGGGTTTAAGCTTACCAACAAAGCTAACACTAATGACATAATTACTAAACTTTGTGGAGCCTATCCCACACAAATTCCAATCATCTTCTCATCCAGCTCACACTACTCTGTCAGCTACCTAGACCTCGCCATCTCACTAAACTGCCATACCATCAGATGTCACAAAGTTCATTACCATGTTTTTCAAAAACCACACCACAAATACATGTATCCTCATTTCTCATCCAATCACCCACGTCACATTTTTTTCAGGCATAATCAAGACAGAAACAATAACCCACTACAGCCGACTGTCCAAGACGATTGACGATTACAAACACATCCACAACCTTTTTTGACTTAGACTAAACAAACTAGACTACCCTGACAAACTGATCACTGACTTTTCTTTTCCTTGGCTTTCTTTTTGTACACACAAACAACTGAAAACAAAAAGACTTAAACTTAAACTTAAAATCCGCCACCGCATCGCCGATTTAAGACTTTTTCAAATTTTGATCACGTGACTGATCACGTGATCAAAGTTATACGTTAAGGCAAACAAGGACAACAAGATTTATCTTCAGGGAAAGTTTCATCCAGTTCTAGGCAATCTGGAAGAAGATATTGGCGATCAACCATATTTATGAACATATTTCTAAACCCAGGCCTTAAACTGCTTGAGTACCCCTGAATTGTACAACACAAAGTCCGATTACCAATTAATTGTGTCAATAACAAAATGCAAGAAACTCTAGAGGTCAAGTTTCTAAATTGTAAAGCGTATTGTACAAAATAACCAATGGAAATGGTTGCTATTTTACAAAGCGCGAAGATTGACAACTGACAGACATGGCAGCTACTGCTCAACATACCCAAATAAGGTAACTGTCCAATTTGGCCTGTCCGATTACAGGTGTTTGTAATCGGACAGGCCAAATCAGACAGTTTGGACCTGAAGCAGCCAATTAAGACTCAAATAAAGGCTGTTATGAACCAATCACATTCGAGCATTTTTTTATTGACACAATTATATAAATTATTAAATTATTTCATCTCATATTTAAAAACAATTGTAAATACCAGTGTCTAGCAATTTATATTTTTTAAGCATTAAAACGACATAGATCCAGATCTGATCAATTATTAAATTATTTCATTTTTGTCATACTTGTAAAACAATTATTAATATTAGCGTCAAGACATTTTTGTAGATTTAGCAATAGCAATGATAAGGTACGATGCCTTTCGTAAAGCAGACTTCATGTAATTTTTGTACCACCTTGACCCATGTAATTTAAGCTTAAATGTATTTTCATTGTGCAAATGCCGTTTTATTTGCACTACAATGTCTTATTGTACATATTTAGATAATTTCGAACTGTAGCTGGACTGTTTGTGAGAAATTTGTATACAGTCAACTCTCCACTAACGGACACTCTCGTAAGGGGACAGCTCTACTTACTGACACTTTTTTCAATTCCCCTTTTTATCTCCCAGTCAAACTCCGTATTCACATATTCCCGTAAGCGGACTCGTAAGCGGACACAGACAGTTTTGAAAATGAAACATTGGGATTTTCTTTTGTTTACTATCTCTCGTAAGCGGACATCCCATGTATAATAATAATAATAATAATAATAATAATAATAATAATAAAATAATTGACACTTGGCAATGAAATTTGTCTTTAATTTGCAATTAATCAACAAAAGTACTATATGACCTTTGTCAGAGCAACAAAACAGTGGGGATCGGTTTTATCAAATCCCCATTTGTCCGCAGGAAAGAAAGCTGTCAAACAAAAAAAAACAAAAAACAAAAATAAAACAACAGTTCGACGTAAAAACAATGTACAATGTATACTGTATATTTCTTCTTTTTTATTTTTGACTTTTAAGATTTGGCATCAATAAAGAGTTTCAGTTTGTGGTTATTTTAGCTACCCCATTAACACCCACTAACTAACTCTCAGTCGTAAGTGGTCGCTTATGGGAATAATTCTCGTAAGCGGACAGCTCTACTAACGAACACTTTTTCCAGTTCCCGAGGGTGTCTGCTTACTAGAGAGTTGACTGTATAAGCTTATTACCCCCGCAGAGTTTTGGCCCACAAAACCCAAGGAGACACGCTAGGAGTCCCCTCATAAATATATACAAGGAATTTCAAAAAAGTAAGAAATATGCTTGTAGCATCACAGGCAGGTAATCCGAACCACGCTATTTGATCTCATACATTCTCTCTATTTTGAAATGGCTGTTCTCGGCTTGATTGAAAAATACAGAATTTTACACCTCTTAATCCCAGATGTAGATATAATGTAAGCCTGATGAATGAAGATCACTTACCTTAAGCTCTTAGTGTGTGTGTGGGTGTTTTTTGCATTTTTATGGCGCTTTGAGCCGCTTGCCGCTGAAGCCTCCAACAACAGTATAAGATTAACAACTAATCTGGGACTTAGCGGCAAGCGACCCAAAGCGCCATAAAAACACAAAAAAAAAAAAACACTAAGAGCATGAGGTAAGTGATCTTCATTCATCAGGCTTACATTATATCTACATTTGGGATTAAGAGGTGTAAAATTCGGTATTCAATCAAGCCGAGAACAGCCATTTCATAATAGAGAGAATGTACGAGATCAAATAGCGTGCTTGACGTCACGCAGTTCAGATTGTCTCCCTGTGGTCGACCCAAATTAGTTAAGTATATGCCTGTTGATTCAAACGTTGAACTTCACTAAGCCACGTGAAAATATACAGAGCGAGGCTACCCACGATATCATTTATGACGTCATTAAAGATGGTGCAGAAATGGTGCATGAACGACGAAAAATCTCACCACTTTGTATCACAGGGCACCCAAGATTAGGATACGTTCTCCTAACGTCGAACGCAATAGAGTGGTAAAGTGATGACGTCATAAAAACCAAATTTGTGAAATTATGGGATTTGTTCGGATATTCAGAAAGAACACGACAAAAAAAGACCTACTTGCCAAAAATCAGCTTTTTCTCACAGTTTGAGAGTGAGATATTAGCACCGTTATGTTCTGCTGACTGCATACAAATCCTTCTAAAGTTTACTTAGTTCATAACGTTATGAACCAAGGCAAATTTAGAAGGATTTGTATGGAGTCAGCAGAGCATAACGGTGCTAATATCTCAGAGCCAATTTGCGTTTTAGTGCTGATTTTTGGCAAGTTAGCATCTTTCATCTTGCTCTTTCCGAACATCTCAACAAATCCCATAATTTCAAAAATTCTAATATTTGTGACATCACACTTTAGCACTCTATTGTTAATTATTAATTAATTAGCAGAATACATGACTATGCTAAAAACTAGACTAGCCACACAGGGTGCCTAGCATAACCTGTGAGCCATTATTATTATTATTATTATTATTATTTATTATTATTATTATTATTATTATTATTATTACCTTTTTTACAGCAGCCCCCAAAGGATGAGAGGCCGCCGCCTTATGCATACACACAGACTGGAAATGTACCACCATTGGTGTCAGGTGGCAGAGCTATGACTGCTGAGGGTGCAACTGGGACAACAGTAAATAAGTATTATTAATTATTACATGCTTTGCATTACACTGTAGCTTGTGTGTGTTAATTGTATAGAGACAGTCACTGGTATTTATGTACATGGTGCAGTCATTGGTATTTATGTAGATACCTATTTTAAGATTTGACATGTAAATAATTTTTTCTTTTATCCTTAACTGTTTTATAACTCCTAGTATAGTGTATACTGTTTTAGGAGTATCCCTATTAAAGTATTAAAGAAGAAAACTAGATGTACAGCTGTAGATTAGAGACACAACACTTGTTATATGGTGATGATTCACCATCTTTACAAGTGACCCTATCAGGTATGTGAGTATTATTTTATTGCTACATGAAACATGAAGCGAAAAACTCAGGCTGAAACACTACAATGACTACATCTGTAGCTAGTTCTGTGTGTGTCGGACTAAACTCATAATATTACTACCTTAAGACATACATGTATAGTGTTTTCTAAGAAGTGTCTCTCCATTGTAGCATGGCCTCCGAGTAAAGGTCAAGCCTGGCTCTCACCTCTAGGTTGGCTTCTAAGCAATAATAATATTATTTGTGTACTAAATTATTTTAACCTTTAATTATCGTCACGTTGTTTTTAAATTTGGTCACAATGCAATGGGCCATGTTCTAAATGAGTAAGGGCCTGGGAACGAATCCAAACTTCATTGAAAATCAATAAAATTGAACTAAAAATCGATTCTCACAATACATGAAAGGGTATCTCAAAATAAGCAGTTTCAGCAAGTTTGAGTATGTTTGGTTGGAAAGCCGCCAGAAAGCATTAATTTAAAACTTTAAAAAAAATCCCATACAAAAGTATGGAAAGTGTGTCCCTCCAAACCATACAAAGTCTCTAATTTTCACAATTTTCAAACGCATTGTTTTTCAGCTCCAATTCAACTGAACAGTGTCAAAGTTGGTTAGATGACCAGTTTTGAGATGCTCTTTCATGCAGTGGAAACAATTTTTCCAACCGATAAATTTTAAACCCTTACTCGTTTAGAACATGGCCCATTGCTGGTATTTTCCCTTTTCGTTTTTTTCACCTACAGAATGAGATTTTGGCACTCACCTTGTGTACCAGGCACAGGTGACCTAACACAACCGTGAGAAAGCATCGTTTTCTATCAAGAATGCCTCAGGGGTTAAAAAATCTGATGAAGTACTGTTTCATGTTTTTGTTCTTTTGTTTTCCGTCAAAAAGCTGTCAGTGTCTGGTACACGAAGTAAAAGCCATGAATTGAAATTAGATAGTCAGGAATAAATCGAAATTTCAAAGATAAAGTAGGTAGCTTGTTAATCCAAATCTCTGGCACACTTAGTAGCATGAATTTTGCGGAATTTTCCTCAGCGTTGGAAAATCGCCGCGCTCGCTGGTTCAACACTCAGGACTGTATTCTTTCTGGTACTTTATTCGCAATCCACGATACACATTCATTCAATCTGGTAACATTCCGTTCACGATCTCTTCACAATCTCAATCAATCAATCTAACTTACACGTACAGCCGTTCTCTATTTATCTACTTTACTGATAAAAGAGGAAGTTTACACCCTTTTACGTACATCCTGAATTTCCCAGTTACTTAATTTTGTACATTACAAGTCTATTGTTTATTTAGTTACATTTCCGAGTCGTGCATGACACGCACCTTAACCAAAACTAATCCAATTACATAAGTGTCACACCCTGTATTTTAGACACGAAATGTTTACGTCACAGGATGTTCCCACCCAATTCTACCCAATTTAACGTTTGTTTTAATGTTACAATTAATCTTTATTTACCTACATTCGTTACTTGATTATGTAAGACAATGTTCCATAACACACTCCCCCCCTTGACTCGTCTACGAGTCAAGCATAAGTTGCGTTTTCCATCTGGAATCTAATGCTGCATTTCTCCGAAGAGATGTTCTGGTGGGGACTTCTGCAACTTGACTACGGGCATTGTTGGTCCGTGTTTCCTCCCCCTCACTCCGAATCTCTAAAGGGTAGAGCTTTTGCACTGGCCTGGAGAGGTGGACCGGTTTCCCCTTTGTAATGACTCTGACATGAGCTCCTCTAACATTACCGTCTCTCCCTGTAACTAAACCTTCTACTATGCCCATTTTCCACTCTCCCCGTTTCCTGTCTTCCTCATACACTACAACTACATCTCCTAGTTGCACAATTCTATCCTGCCTATCTGACTTGTTCTTATGAAACTCTCGCAGACTCGCTAAATACTCCTTTCGCCAACGGTTCCAGAAATGAGCTAATTTGATGCTGAGGTATTTAAACCTCGCGGAACATCCTTCCTGATTCATAGCGTCGTCCGGTTCTGCGATTTCATCCGGCAAAGTTTTGACCCTTCGTCCATAAATGAGGTGGGACGGCGTTAGTACTTCTTCCAGTTCGTTGTACTCGTATGTCAATGGCCTCGAGTTGAGTGTACCTTCTACTTCAGTGAGGATGGTTGACAATTCATCGAAAGACAGTCTTGCGGTACCTAGTGTTTTCCTGAGACACTGCTTTACGCTAGCAACCATTCTTTCAAAAAACCCACCCCACCAGGGTGCCCTTTCAAGGTTAAATTTCCACTCTATTCTGTCACGCTCTAAATCGGCCTTGACCTCTGGGTGATCGAACAATCTAGTTAGAGCTTTCTCCGTAGCTTGAAATGTCTTGGCATTGTCTGAGACAATCAAGACAGGAGTTCCATTTCTAGCGATGAACCTTCGCAAACATCTCCTGAACGCGGCAGCTGACAGATCTTCCACTAACTCCAGACGCACCGCTCTAGTCACGCAACACGAAAACAATGCAATATAAACCTTACCCATTTGACCAGATTTTTCTTTGACATAGAGTGGGCCCGCAAAATCTACCCCGACCCTCGAGAATGGGGGCGCTTCTTTAACTCTAAAGTCAGGAAGCGCTGCTGTTGGTGGAGCATTGTAGGGTTTCCCAGTTAGCTTTCTACACGTGACACACTCACCCAAAATTCCCTTTACCACTTGCCTTCCTCTTGGGACCCAAAACCTGGATCGTAGCTCAGCTAACGTCGCTCTCACTCCACTGTGGTGCACTCTCTGGTGACATTCTTCCACAACTAAACGAGTAAACGTGTGCTTTCTAGGTAAGATTACAGGTTTTCTAGCTTCGCTCTCTAAATCTGAATTAACTAAGCGACCTTCGCACCTCAAAACGTCTTTCTCTGCCTTTATTCCTAGCTCTCTCACTAGCTGTTTGAAGTTATGCTGCTTACTTAGATCATTTTGGACCGATTTAAGCCATTCCACTTCGGCGCATTTCAACTCTTCTACTCCCAGTCTTCCAGTAGACCTTTTCACTTGTGTTACGCGCGCCCTTGCATTCTTGACAAAGCGCCTCACCCAAGCTGTTACTCTGACAAGCCTGTGTAAGGTGCTGAAATGGGTTACATCTATCACGGCGGCGACACCTGACGGATGTTCTATGTCGGTCAGCAAAACTGTCGCGGATTTCTTCTCCTCCAGTTGACTCTCCGGGGTTTGATAGGTTTCTGTCGTCACTGGCCATTCGTTTGTCTCCGCGTTGAGCCACGACGGTCCACGCCACCAAAGTTGGTTATCCTTGAGCTGGGAAGCGAACACTCCTCTGGACCCGAGGTCAGCTGGATTTTCGTCAGTGGAGCAATACGACCAATCTTCTTTCGCAGTCAGCCTCAAAATTTCATTTACTCGATGGCGCACGAACTGTTTCCATTCCCCCCTGTTCTGTATCCAGCTGAGAGCTGTCTTGCTATCCAGCCAGAACCTCACGCCATCTACTTTCAACTGTGATTGTAATGCATTCTTTATCGTATCCACAAGCTGGGCAAGTATTCTCGCCGACATTAGCTCTAAGCGCGGAATCGTCAGCTCTTTCAGCGGGGCGACCCTCGTTTTACTGGCTACTAATCTCACATGGGTTTTCCCGTCTGTAGTTTGATAGACAAAATAAACCACGGCACAGTAAGCCTTCTTACTTGCATCCCCAAACCCGTGTAAATAACACTCTGTCACGCTCTCTTTCCCCATGTCGTAGAGACACCGATTGACTCGAATCCCTTTCGTTTCTGTCAAATCTTGGATCCACTTATCCCATTTCTCCTTAGTTTCTCCCGTCAAGGCCTCATCCCAATCGAATTTGCTACTACAAATTTCTTGGAAAAGTGCTTTCATACCGACTGTCACAGGGCTAATTATTCCCAGCGGATCAAACAAACTGGCCAACAAACTTAGCACATTTCGCTTTGTTACTTCTAAATCCCTGGCCCTCTCGATCACTTGTTTAAAACTAAATTTAAGGGTATCGGTCTCACAATCCCACGCCAGACCCAGTACCCTTTCCCCCTTTGCTCCACCCTGGGCTTCTAATTTCGACTTGGCGTAAGTCTCCTCGTCTTCGAGTCTACCCACTTCTCGGCTCGTTTTACGAGTTTCACTGGAACAGATTTTCTCCCTCAATCCCGGGTCATTCGTTTTCCACTTTCGTAAGGTAAACCCCCCTGTGGCCATTCGATCCCTTGCATTTTGAAACAGGGTAAATGCCTTATCGGGTGTACGTTCTCCCGTTACTAAATCGTCGACGTAAAACCCCTCTACCATGCGTTTCACAAATTCGGGGTCCCTTTCCTCAAAGGTGGCTAGGTGGTGCCTGATGGTCCCATTTAACAAAAATGGTGAGGCATTTAACCCGAAAACGACGCGACAAAACCGGTAAACAACAATGCTCAGGTTGTTGTCTCGCGTGTCTTCAACCCACAGAAACCTTAGACTATCGCGATCTCTTTCGTCTACCGCTACGTTCAAAAAGGCCTTCTCTATGTCACCAACTAGCGCGACCCTATTTTCCCTGAACCTAACAAGTATTTTGAACAATAAGGGATTTAGGGAGGGCCCCGTATGCAAACAATCATTTAAGGAGGTTCCGTTCTTGGCTTCCTTCGAAGATGCATCGTACACTATTCGCATTTTCGTGGTTTCTGCGTCCCTGCGAATGACGGCGTGATGGGGTAGGTAGTGCGTTTTTCCCGTTTCCTCCAATTCTGCTACTTTCTCGATAATCCCCGAACTCAACTGCTCCCTGATGATAGAGTCGTACTCGTCCAGAACTTTAGGTTCCTTGCGGAGTCGTTTTAGCTGACCTTTCACGCGTGACAAACTGTTTTTGAAATTGCTGGGAAGAGGGTCGTGACCTTGCTTCCAAGGCAACTTGACTGAATACCTCCCCCCAAAAAATTCTATGTCGTTCTCAAATGATTCGTGCACTTCGTCGCTGCTCTTAATTCCGATGCTCTCTAAATCCCATAACTTGTTAATTTCTCTGTCTAAACTGGCCCTGTCTAAAGCTACACTATCTTGGGCTATGAAATGAACTGACACTTCCTGCTGACTATCTGTCTCTCGCTTTTTCAGGGGGCCCGACAACACCCAACCAAGCTCAGTGTGCACTGCCACAGGTTCCTCGGGTCCCCCCCGTATGGTCGTTCCCTTTTGGAATTCCCACAAGTAATCCGCCCCGATCAAAAGATCTATTTCGAGCTCGTCTTTTGTCTGACAAACGTCAGAGAACCACAGATCACGCAAGTGCGGGAAGTCGTTTTTAACAACCTCTACGTGCTCGTTGCTTATGTGTGAAATATTCGGCACAACATAGGCTTCGAGCGTATGTACACTGCTACCGTGTAGAGGCATTACGTCAAAACGGGCGACTTCTCGTAACCCGGATTCCATTGTTCTCTGGCCAAAGGTGCTAATACTAAGCCACTCCTTTCTTGCTATTTCCAAGGCGTAACTACTAGCGGCCTTAGCAGTTATAAACGAACGATGACTCCCAGAGTCAAACAAAACTCTGACTCTTCCCTTTCTGCCTCCCTTGATTAGAGCTTGCGCGGTTTGGAGGGCGATCCTACTTTCTGTACCCACAAGCATACTGTTAGGATTATTTACTGGAATTTCTACCGGCTGATCGCTGTACCCGTACCCCCCTGGGGGTTGTTGTGGTTTAGAGTCGCACAGAGAAGCATGATGAGAACCCTTACAAAGCTTACAATTAGTGCTAATTTTGCATTCACGGGCTCGATGGCCCCTCTCCGTGCAATTGAAACATCGTCCATACTTAGCTAACAATCTCTTACGTTCTACAATGTTCGTTACTTTCTTACATTGCTCCGGTTGGTGTCCTCCTAGGCAAAACGGGCATCTGCGGCCTTCTCCTCTTCTTGTAAACAGGGCACTCGCTGTCGGTTGTGGACTCCTTCTGCTCTCACTGGGCCCGGAAACCCGTGCTGTTTGCGTCAAGCAATGGTCCTCTCGCAACTCTACCTCCACGAGCAGTGCTTGAAGCATGTCCCCCAAAGTCCAGTCCAAGTACTCCTTTCCTCTGGTAATGGTAAGCCTCACCGCGTCAGGGATCTTTTCCAGGAGCATCGGGACAACAATTGCCGAGTATGTTCCTTCATCCACCTCCAAGGCCTGCAACGCTCGGTGTTTGGTCTCGACATGGTCGTAGAAACTTCGCAGCCTTGCCGTATCCCTCTCGTGGTAGACTGCTCGTGCATTTAACAGTTCGTTAACGAGAGCTCGTTGGATCGCCGTCTTCTTTCCGTACCGTCTCTTTAGCAACTCTACGGCCGATCCATAGTTTCCTGAAGTCAAGGCAAATCCTGCAATGGCTGATCTCGCCGGCTCTAATAGCAGTCCTCTCAGGTAGGAGAATTTATCTACGTTCGACAGGGCTTCGTTCTGGTGGATGGCGCTTTCGAACGAATCCCAAAATTCCTGCCACTCGTGAAGTTTCCCACTGAACTTCCTGACTTCCAGTTTGGGGAGCTTGGCTCTCACGGTTTTCGTGGATGCTGGGGTCGCTAAGTTCAAAGGTTCACCTTCAACATTCTCGTTCACCTGGGCGCTTGTTGCTGGAACTTCGCTTGACTGGGAAGTCGGCACGATCACAACGTTCAACTTCTCATCTATCTCCACAAGTCGCTGAGTAACATCGGCTTTGAGGGTTGCGCTTTTGCCGATTTCGTCTGCTATGTCCTTTTCAGTTGATTTATCATCAGCGACTAGTTCGGCCAAAATCTCCTCGTCGAGTGGTACGATCTTTTGCAACTGTTCTACTAGCGTCCCCTTCCACTTTATCAATTCAGCCTTTTTCGTGGGAACATAACTTTCAATGCACGCATCAACGTCTGGCAGGATTCCGGATAAAAATCCTCGATGCCCCGATCTCACTTTCTTGTTCGACATTGTATCCGGCTCGAAGGACCACGTTTTGCGGAATTTTCCTCAGCGTTGGAAAATCGCCGCGCTCGCTGGTTCAACACTCAGGACTGTATTCTTTCTGGTACTTTATTCGCAATCCACGATACACATTCATTCAATCTGGTAACATTCCGTTCACGATCTCTTCACAATCTCAATCAATCAATCTAACTTACACGTACAGCCGTTCTCTATTTATCTACTTTACTGATAAAAGAGGAAGTTTACACCCTTTTACGTACATCCTGAATTTCCCAGTTACTTAATTTTGTACATTACAAGTCTATTGTTTATTTAGTTACATTTCCGAGTCGTGCATGACACGCACCTTAACCAAAACTAATCCAATTACATAAGTGTCACACCCTGTATTTTAGACACGAAATGTTTACGTCACAGGATGTTCCCACCCAATTCTACCCAATTTAACGTTTGTTTTAATGTTACAATTAATCTTTATTTACCTACATTCGTTACTTGATTATGTAAGACAATGTTCCATAACATGAAAGTCAAGCAAGCAAGCAACTCGTGAAACAAGGTTAAACCTCATGATTGCCATAATATTAGCGTTGCAGTGATATAAAGTTGTTTACAATTGAAGGGCTGAGAGTATAACCGAACTATGTCGAATTTTAGGTCGTTTTATGATTTTCCTTCGATTTGGCCAAATTTCTGCATGTGAACTGCAATGCGATTGCAAATCATTGTCTGGTATTATTATTCACCAATTTTTATTTCGTTTTGAATTCGAGCTATAATGTATGTAAAAATGCGTTTTTCCTTGCGTACTCAAAGAAACCAACCTTCCACGAGAGTGGTTTGCAAATTGCATTGCATCTTCCTTCAATCAAATTGCAGTTCACATGCAAAAATTTGGACAAATCCGGGCAAAATCAAAAAACAACCTAAAATCGACATAGGTTGGATATGCTCTCAGCCCTACAATTAATGTAAGTGACTGGCATGTACTTAGATTTACAGAAACCGCCCAAGGTCTGTGAAGACAGTAGAATGGAGAGCTGTCAGCCTGCTGATTCAGCTGTTCGTCACAGTTGTCTGATCAGCCATTAGGCAAGTGGTAAAGGGAAAATGTATTGATTAAGGAATTTTGGAAGATGTTAAGTCTTTTAGAGTGTTTTTTTCCCTGTGTTTCAAAACTCCTTGAAGGCTAAATTGTGTCCAGATCTGCATTAATTTACTCTTCATGTAAGCCAAGACGTATTATTTAGTTTTTAGTTATTTAATATAATTATTAATTCACCACAGTTTGTAGATAAATTGAAGGGCAGGTCCTACTTACGGTAACCGGTTGCATAATGATAACATGTAACCAGTTTGTGTTAGTTAGTAGTTTATATCAAAGGAAGGCTGTATGAATGTGTTGCAGTCACACTAGCTCTTGCAATGATGTGAAAATAAAAGCTTTTACATACTTCCAAAAAATGCCCAGTTTCTTTTGGGACAAACTAGAGCACTAAAACTTGCTAAAAGTGTTGTTTCATAGGACAAGACACAGAAACCAACGCAGAGACATCTTTTTATAACGCATGCGTGCTTTAATTCATGTCTGTGGCCTTCCCTGGATGGCCTTGCCTGTAGTTATTTTTGGAATATAAGGCCCAGCTTAAACGTCGCATTTTACATGTGCACACCGAATCCAATTGCCGAATTAATTGCATCTAAAATGCAACGTTTAAATCAATTAAATTCGGTATATTAGAATTATATGCGAGTTCAGATGAATTATTATTCGACTCAGGCAGGCGAATGTGCGACTGAAGCTCGACAGTGGATTTAAAGGTCTTTTTTTACAGATGCTTAATCTATGTCATAAATTTTGTTAAATTATACTTCGAGCTCTATTAAGACCCCCCCCCACCCGAGGGGGGGGCTCATTTAATTTCAAGCCTCGTTGATGGGGGGCTTATTTCAAATCTTAAACCCTTCGTTTTCGTCTTTTAATAGTTTTTGTGCTAAATTCAAACAGCTGCAGTGATTTTAATACAGAGCAGCAAACAGTATTATGCGTTTGAATGTATATTTTTTTAACAAACAAAAACCAACTGGGCCGCATGCAGTGGATTTCCTAAGAGGGGATGGGAGGGACTAATTACAAAATCTGATATCCAAAAGGGGACGGGGCTTATTACAAAAACGGACTTCCAAACGGGGGGCTTATTAGAGAGGGAGGGGGGTAATAGAGACGGGGGGCTAAATAGAGCTTTTACGGTAACTACCCATTGTTATGCTACATGACATGTCACTCGCGCTCCGCAATTAAACTCGACAAGTAAATGCGACGTTTATGTCAAATC
Organism: Pachyseris speciosa; assembly: GCA_016490735.1. Classification (NCBI taxonomy): domain Eukaryota; kingdom Metazoa; phylum Cnidaria; class Anthozoa; order Scleractinia; family Pachyseridae; genus Pachyseris; species Pachyseris speciosa. The sequence continues at coordinate 502,133 of JAEMWC010000015.1, read as the reverse complement.
TGTGGACCGTTTCTCGAAACTCCAAGTAACTTAACGGGCCCGAAACCATATTTTGAAATCAAACTCTCAAGAAATGTAGGGCGTGTTCTGACCTCAAATGAGGTCCATTTTGTTTCTTTAGCTGCTAACGTCATTGTTTCTGTTTTCCCACCACTGGGATGATAGAAATAGGACGATAATTGTCTAGGTCAGTACGGTCACCCTGTTTGAACACTGGTACTACTTTCGAGCATTTCCATTCTTCAGGAAAGATACCAGTCGTTATAGAGGTATTAAAAATCAAACAAAGGGAATGAGCAATTAGGTCGGCGCAAGTGCAAAGAAGTTTAGCAGAAATCTTATCCAATCCAGTTGCTTTGGACTTACTTAGTTTAGATAAAAGGGAAAGAACCTTAGAGCGATATATGTAGGCGCAGCCCCGAAGGGTGTGGTTTTTAAGCCGTTTTGGTCTGAAATGGGGTATCGATTGTACCATTTTGGTCTGAAATAGGGTTGTGCACTCAGAGTTCATTCCTGAATTGAGTATGTTTTTTAGAAGAAGCTACGTCTTCATCATTAAGCGATAAGACCATTAACAAAAGAGTCACAAAAGCCCTTCTCAAATTATGCTTACGCCAACTGTGAAAGTGAAATAGGTCTGGAATAGGGTATCAAATTTTTGATCAGGTCTGAAATAGGGTAAGGGTTTCAGGAAGCGGGCCGCACACCCCCACCCAATTTTCCTGGTGGGGGGGGGGGGGGGGTGTTGACCATCAGACAGATCGATCGATCGATCGATCGATTTCTCAGTCCCTATTAGGGACCTTAAAGAGCTTACACAACTACGACGGCAACGAGAACGCCACACATCAATGGGTTTAATGAGCAAAAACAATAGCACTGCACGTGCGTTTTACATTTTGGTACATTTCTTTGCTGTCATCTGCAAAACGACGACGTGAATTTTCGGTTTTCACTCGAACGTGACCGCAGGACAGCAATTTATTCTTTGTTTTTCTTTACTTTAACACCGTTCACGGTAACTCAGACCCTGCACAGTTCGCCAGCAATTCTTAAGTTAAAGAAGTTGGAATAATCGTGAAAGAGTTACAAAAACGGGAAGTTACATCTTCAAATGACGTTTTCGTTGCCGTCGTCGTCGTTGTTGCGTAAGCTCCCTCTTAAGCAACTAGGCAGGGGCACCCAACGAGCCAAATCAACCAAAAGCTGTAGAAAGGCATTTTTAAGTCCCTTATGGTGTTGTAAGTCTGTTTAAAGCGATGTTTTCATAAGCTAGAAAAAGTTCATCTGTTCGGATTCCCTAGCTGAAATTGTAATTGCCCGAAAATGTTAGGGAACAAAACCATCCTTTGAGAAAATGCGAGCTGAAATGAACTTTCCACGAACTTTCTACGGAAATATTTTATTCCGAAAATGCTAGCTGACGTTTTTGACTGCCAAAATCGGCAATTACGACCTTTCCGAAAACATTAGGGGCTATGATTTCGCAATTACGAATCTTTTAGGCCACGTTTTAGTTACGAAAATCCGAGTGCACTCTTAAATCGACGCCGAAAGCGCAAGGCGAATTACCCTCCACCGAACAGATATCTACCGAAACTTGGCGTTGGGTGCCCCTGACTAGGACGGCAACGACAACGAGAACGCCACAAAACAATAGGCTTAAGGGCCCATTAAAGTATCTTTTGATGCCGTTGCTAGGGAAAAATAAATTTGCTATAACTCTGCACATGTATGCTTCAATTAGACCAAATTTGGACAATACCCATAGGGGGCAAATATGGTCCAGTTCATGACGTCATCGGACCACGCCCAATGTCACGTGACCAGAAACAGAAAAATGCATTTTAACTGAATGGCTTAAGCCTTCTTTCCGCATTTTCTGTATAATAACAATTCAAAAGCCGTTTTGAAGAAATTTAAGCATGCGTTTTGGTTTATGATGAAAAATAAAAAAATGAGAAAGGAAAATGTGTTTCTTTGACCACTCTTTTGAGCCTAATTTTTTGGTTTTTCATTTTGTCGCAAAACCCATGCTTGAAATCCAAGAAAATATGATGTTCTTTTGAATTGTTTCAAAATCCAGGAACTACAATTATCTCTCGAGGAGAAAAGTTCTTTTTTCGCGGCACC
>JAEMWC010000015.1:480000-492500 GCA_016490735.1 Pachyseris speciosa | reverse complement strand
AATATTGATAAACTCGCGCAGTGCTGTCCAGCATTTTAATCATGGATTTTGCTTTTACAGACACAATGATGAATTAATCACAAAAACACTTGCTTAATTTTCAACAACTATTCCATGAATATCATTTTAAAAATACCTATAGTTTGCTGACAATCGTTAGGTGTCCGGAATTAGGCACACATCACCAAAAATGCAATTAAACTCTTTATGCACCAGCCAATGTAAATCCCCGGGCCCCCCAACCCGGGAAAAGGAGGGAATTGGACAAAAGGACTAGAGAAAGTGGGCTGATGTTCCTGCCCCCGGGGCAGTATTTTCATTCCAATGTCCCTGCTTGTCCCACCCCCCCCTACCAGTGAAGGTCTATATGAATGTTGTCAAAAATATCACTAATAACAAAATAAATTAGACCGCAAGGTAACAGTCAGTGACTTTAATGTATCTTTTCAGCTATTCAGTTCCAAGTAGCCTTGCCAACTGTAATAAAGAGAGGAAATATGCGGGCATTTAAAAAAAATTAATGAAAATGTATTGGGTCCCAGTGCATTTGGACAATGAACTCACTCCTTTCGGCATCAGGCTGTTGTACATTGTACCATAAAAATGTCATTATGATTCTCTGTTATGCTTATTTTACAGTCCGCAGAAAGAGTCATTCCAAAAACAAGAAACACTTAATGTTTTACACCGAGTTCAACGAGGGCCTGAAGTAAACTAGCATACTGTGTATCATCTAGTTTTGCATGAATGCATGATCAACCAAGGGAAAATAAAACAAAGAACTTCAGGTCATTTGTATACACAATCACATGGCAGAAGAAATTTTATAAAGCACCTATGTGGATAGGTGTATCCAGAAACAACACTGTATTCACAAGAAATATTTTAAGCAATTTGATAGGAGAATGATGGCTTCAAGAAGTAAGGATAAAACAGATTGACAAGCAACAAGTTTAACTCACATTTCTCTCTGCCATTTTAATTAGGCACTTTGTGATTTGGACCTAGTCTCTTCGCGACATAGTTCAAATCCTCCAACAGGGAAATTCCCTGGTTTCGGTACCGAAGAAACAAATCTCGTCCAAGACCCCGCATACTGGGACAGTTCGAAATGTCAGATGTTAGGTTTTGACCCGCTAATGTCCCCGCTTTTCCCGGGTTGGGGAAAGCGGGGATGTACGTTCACTGGTGCATTAGTAGTCTTGCTCGGAGATATGAAACTACAGATGGAAATTTTTATATCCTGAAAAACCTAGTCCTTGTAGCTTCACTTATGTTGAAAAAGAGATACAATCTATTGCGCATTTTGCAAGAACAGACTGCTAAATTGAAAAGACATAATTTGCTGTGGGATAAAAATCACATTCAACAAGAGCCACCTTAAATTTTCGAAAAGTTAAGGTGGTTCTGAACCCCATGCACTGAATTTTTTTAACTTTGCCAAAAGTTGCGTCTTATCCTGCTTATTAAATTTTGGTAACAACAAAAAATTTCACTGTGCCGTTTTAGAAATATAAGTACTTAAAGCTAAAATTAAGGGTGTTTTTAGCAGGTCATACTGTTGCTATGGTAACATTTAACGTCACAAAGATGATAACAATGTGCTCCCCAATGATTGGGCAGTTTTGTGATACCATGATTGTAGCATCAACAGAGAAAGAGTGGCTATAGTAACCCATCAAAATCTATGTCTTAGAAAGCACTGAAAACTGTTTTGAGCCACCTTAAATCTTCCCACCTAAACGGAGCGTAGCTCAACCACAAAAAGAACATATGAAAGCAGACTAGTCGATAAGTGTTCAAAACATATTGTTCAGATTTGTTTCCTTTTTACAACGAAATACAGAATCATTAACTCAAAGTGTCCGGAAATAGGGGTGTCCAGGAAATAGGGCAACATACTGTATTTTGCTTCGTTTTATAGCGGAACCCTCGATCATAATGGCGTTGATGCTGATGATACTGTGCCCTTTTATGCCTGTTTATGCGGTTTTTGTGTGATTTTTTTTTTATTCGATCACGGAACGTTCTTAAAGTGCTACTACAATCAGAAAATCACTTGTATTTTTTCTTCAGATTTCGAAAGTGTGTTTGCTCAACAACCAACTCGCGAAATTTCAAGCTTTAATTTGGAGAAATCAGTTTTATATTTTGACTGAAATATTTCTATTTTTAGTGATCCGCCATTACTAACTTCAAAATCTTGAGAGAACTAGATAGAGGACAAAATGACATAAATAGCTCACAAGAGCAAGAATGCAGTGTGTGTAAACCCGACTGATTTAGTATGCAGCATGGGAATTTTAAGCTTTCAGACTCTCAAACTCTTGTTTTGCATACTTAATAAGCTGCATTCACACACTGCAATTTTAAACCAGTGAGCATATGACCTCATTTTATCTTGGATCCAGCTCTCCGAGGCCTAATCAGTCAGTTACGAATGTGAGTAATGGCAGACCTTTAAATTAAAAAGTTGCACTCAAAGTAAACAGTCTTCTGCTTGAAATTTCGTGAGTCGGGTATTAAGCAAACACAATTTGGAAATTTGCAGAAAAAAGACAAGTGATTTTCTGATTGCAGTAGCACTTTAAACCCTTTTTGATATCTTATATTGATTATTATTATATACGACTAGAAGTTTGTGTAATTGCTGCGTTCAGCATAAGTGTCAGCTTTCGAAAGCAGTTTGTGAAGTCACGCGTGGCGCTTTAGTTTTCATCGCAGTTCTTTTTTTAATGTATAAATTTGGTATAAAATAACTTTACCAAGCACACTTAAAGGAAAGTTTTGAGTTTGATTCTGAAATCCAGACAATTTGCATATGCATGATGCACTTAAAATAAGAATGAGGTCATTATCTCCACCTATCAGGTCATATAGCATTTCTGATTTTTTTTATCTTTGATAGGTTCTCCTAACAGGAATTTTCGGTTTCTTGGGTGCAAAGGATAATAACGTCCCAAATAAATGTTTGGTAAGTCACTGTGATGTGCTGATTTCAGGGAATTCATGGTGAAATATTAATAAGTCTACGTATAGTTGGATGTATACAAATTGTCAATGCTTTTAGAAGCAGTGGCTTGGTATTATACAAAGCACAGTCGGTAAGGTATTTTAATTACTGTGCAGTTTTTTGTTACAACATTTTTGTTTATTTATTTATTCATTTATTTATTTATTTATTTGAACAAATACTTCTAGTTTTTTCAATTTTGGATTGTGGCACTTTAAATTGGCGAGTATGTACAGTACTGGACAAAAGTGAATGCAAATTAATGTCTGTAAAATTTGTCAAATTTCCTGAATTTTTTTTTTTTTGGGGGGGGGGGAGGAAAAAATTTTTTCTTTTTTTTTTTTCAGTTTGGAGAACTGGGATGATCTGTTGAAACTGGGGACAATACAAGTAGACATACCACAAAAGCTCTATTAAGCTCCCCCCCCCCCCCCTCATCAGTCCTCATTAACAGGGGGGTTGTTAGAGAGAGGGGCTTAATAGGGAGGGGGGCTTATTCCAAATCTTAAACATGGTGTTTTTCATCTTAAAATAGCTTTTGTACAAAACTCAAACTATTTCTTTAAAAACAAGCCAACTGAGCTACATGAAGTGTATTTTGTACAAGGGAATAGGAGGGACAAACAATGACAAAATCTCATGTTCTAAAGGGGAGGGGAGCTTATTACAAAAACTGACTTCCAAACAGGGGGCTCATTAGGGGGGGGGGGGGGGGGGTAATAGACATGGGTAGCTTAATAGAGCTTTTATGGTAGGTGCATGCATATTTTATATTTATTTACTGTAAAAGAATAGTGGATTGTTTAAAAGCACTTTATGCTATGTGGCTATTGTGCTCTTCTGCAGCCAATAACCATCTGGTTTTTCAGCTGAGTTTTATTTGCTTTTCTACAGAATTACAAACCTATTTTAAGAACCTAAGTAGCCTAAAATTGTGTTAACTACCATTTATATATTAAGAGCCTGTTTAGGCTACTTCCCAAAAATGTAGGTTCTTAGTTGTGGGTTTTTACTGTACTTAACCCCCATGGACTAATTGGGGACACTATAACTAAAATACTAAAATAAATATTACAACATTAAAAAAAATCATATGATATATACAATGCAGTCTATTCACTTTCTCAGTTTGTTTTGGTGCATATCAAAGTTTAGAATGGTAAATTTTTCCATTTGTGAAATTTCATGTAATATTATTTGGGTTTTGCCTGTAATGCTGCCAAAGCAAATGTTGTATGTGTGTAAAATCTTGTAGACATCTAAGCAGAATATATTGGTTAAAGGTGTCATGAAATTTGTAGACATTTTGGTAACATAATACAAGACCAATGCATGAAATTTGTTTGCATTAAACTTGCATAGTACTTTAGTTCTCAATTACCCTGATGGAAATAAGTGTTGTTGTTTAGATAGAAGATCATAGATGGCCTGGCAAGTTTCAATATTTTTGATGAAATGAAGATTTCGAAGGACACAAAATAAGAAAGAGAACAAAACCAGAAGGGAACATAATTCCTAATGCTGTGCTCTATCACAAATCTCAGAGCTTGGTAGTCAAGCTGGGTGATCACCTGTCCCCATTAAATGTCTTAGAGGGGTTTATGTTCCTGAAAGGGAGCAAGGGGTATACATACAAACATTCATAATAATTAATGCCTATTGATGTCAACAGATTGGTTGTTTCATGGGTTTCTCCATCACCGCTTGTGTCATTGCTGGAGTCATGTTCATCTGCTATTGCATTGCTGTGGCTGAATTTGGCCATCGTATTCGTTGTAAGCGTTCCCGTTATGGTTATGATTATGGCTATGCTAGCTATGGATATCGTGACACGTACTGTTACTCAAGTTCACAAAGGTACAGAGCGCGAGTTGGTGCTGGTTTAGGTTCTTGCCAGCTGATCTTTGCCATTGTGGAGTTTTTTGTTGCTCTTGCATCATCTGTTTATTGCTGCAATGCTGTCTGTTGTGGAGCACCTGCTGTGGGTTCTGTAAGTAATGGCTTTTGTTACGGTTCACTTACCCTTTGGATGTTACTGTTAACATAACTGGATGTTAAGTTCTCTTTTTACCATGTAGGTTGCAGCTAATACCCAAGTGGTGTACCTGCAGCCTCAACACATGTACGCAGGAGGACAAGCTGGTGTGGTGGTTATTCAGCCTACTGGTGCCATGGCAACCGTACCTCATGGCTACACAGCAGCAGGACAACAAGCTGTTTTCATTCCTCAGCAAGTAGGTTTCACAACAAGAAAACTGCTCAGTAGAATACTCTGTAAGGCTTAATTAACAGAGTAGAATTCATTTCTAATTTATTTGCAAAGTAAAAGATGCAGCTGGGAAATTAACTCCAGCTTTTTTTATGACTGGCTCTTTCAGCGGTCAAGATGAATCAATTCTCCTGCTGTGATTGGCTACCCACGAGGTCAAGATGGAGCCATCTTGACCACTCGGGATAACCCACTCATCCCGCGTTTTACTGTCTTTTAATAGCGTCCTTTGAGTCATATAATAAATCCTTTATTGACCAAGCTTGTGCGATCAAGATGGCGTGATATCAATTGGCCTCGTCCTCATTTTTTGCATGTTTATGCAAAACACGCAAAAAAAGAATAAAAGCAACAGACCACAAGTTTATATGGTTTATAGGCTGATAAACCACACAGGATATTGGAAAAACACTCGAAGAATTCGTAAATCACGAGCCGCAGGCGAGTGATTTACGGATTCTTCGAGTGTTCTTCCAACATCCCAAGTGGTTTGTCAGCCTATAAACCATAGAAACTTGTGGTCTGTTGCTTTTATATAATAATTCAAAAGACGCGCAAAATTTCGATGAGTTGACTGGTACAATAAACCATAGCTGATTGACCAATCAGAGCGCGCAAATTGACTTTGGTTATTATATAATTCTTATTAAGCATAGTCGTTTTGATGTCCTGTTGTTTGCTGTTGGGATCTGGCTAGCAAGTGTGCTTAAACTATTATTTAAATCTACTACTTACCAATTTTAAATAATGGTGAATTTACCATGATGCTACCATTCACAGCCTGGAGCAATGCAGCCTCCTGCTTACTGGGCTGTGCCATCTGGTTCTTCCCCTGCTGGTGCAGTACCTGTGTCATATGCTGGTGCCACCATGGCAACTCAACCTCACATTCAGGTATGAGGCATAATTATCAGCTAGGCTTCATCAACAGTTATGTGACCTACATGTAAGTTCAGGTACCATGTGACCTCATATGATTTCCAGAGGCAGGTAACATATATTTCTGTGTATTCTGCATGCACAGGCTGACATTAAATGAGCATAAGAACCACTGAACAAAATGTAGGTAAAATTCCTATTTATGTTCACAACTCAACCACAGAAGTGGGTGTGCAGCTCGAACTGTGAGCTTGAGTGTTTAATACCATCCTCAATGGTATAAATACAAATACAAATAGATGCCAGATACATGATGAGAAACAAATTAAGAACAAGGCGTACATCTTGGGTTAAACATGTGCAACTGCCAGATACGAAAACCCAAAAACCCAGTGGAAAAATGGGAACATATTCCCCGACCAAATGCTGCCGCACAAACCTCTGGGGGTTAGAGATAACTAAATATAGATATTTAATAAGGCTCCAGCGTCAAAGTTCCAACTTCTGAAACTAAAGTTTGAAAAGTTCAAGAGCTGAGATGAATAGATTGCAACCGTCAAAGCTTGTAAACAGTTACAACAAAAGACTCAATTAACACCATTCCAACACGCAATCGTTCATATCAACAGGAGAATATTTGCATTCTTTGTCACTGCCACTTACAGCTTAGTTCCGCCGAATCTAAATACATTTCTCTTACCGGTACATATGATTTTTTTGCTAACTGAAAAGAGTGTTCCAAATGTCACTGATAAACTAACACTGGGTTAGTGATAAGTTTGATCCCAGTTTAATTTCTGTTTGATAGAGATGTTTCCAAGAGATCATTTCTATCCTAAAGTTTTCTTCACCTTGAACTCAGTATTTGCTTGATATACTAAGTAACATTTTCAACTAGCAAGATGAAGACGTACTTTAACATAGTTGTGGGTTAAGGTTACTTGTTATCATGAGCTTTGGAAGAACAGGAGCAATCATTCTTATCTCTTGAGTAAGGGGCACATCGAAATTACGATGCACCCCTTGCCCCAAGAGCAGTGCTGTTAACACTGTTTGTGGTTAGTAAGAAAAATTTAATATTTGACAGAACTTGACCTTCTTTTTGTTGGTTCAGGTTATTCACACTTATTTTTTGTTCAGTGGTTCTTACACTCATTTAATGTCAGTCTGTGCATGCAGTATACAGAGAAATATGTTATCCGCCCCTGGAACTCATATTTTTTTTTATAGGAGGCTGTATGTTGATACTTTACCCAGCAGTGGTGCTTTTTCTGGCCTATGTGAATGGAAGAGGTTTTTAGCTACCATATTTCCCCCGAATAAACGTCCACACTCTACACTGTAATAAGCGCCTTCCCTGAATAAGCGCCCACCCCTTGGCCAAACTAGCAAATAAGTGCCCCCTCCCCTCCCCCCTCAGTTTCTTACATACACTGTAGTAGGGATGCAAGGGAAACCTGCTTCTATTGTCACTCCAGCATCAGATCATGAAGGAAAACAGTTTTTTTTCTGTTAAGTGACTTCCAGTTATTTCTATCTCCATGTGCTTGCAGCGTTCTGTTCTGTGCATGATCCAAAATAAAGGTACGGTTCGTTGAAACAAAAAACTTAATGAGCCCCCACCCAACCTCCTTCAATTAAGTGCCCTGATTCCAATAAGTGCACCTTCTACTGGTCGAAATTTTATCATGCAGAAGAAAGACTTTCTAGAAGAAATTATGTAGCAATTAAGACAACACTTGCCTGTGACCATTAGTATTTTGTGGATAGTAATAATTAAGAATAATTTTATTATTTCTAATGTGCAAATTGACATTAGCATATTAAGATCAAATGTGTGTAAATATAATAAGATTAATACCAGGCATAATATGATTAATACAAGGTATGGTAATATGATACAGGTTCTAACAAGAAAATACGTAAAAATAAATGTAAATGTCTTAACTAAAATTTTAAAACATGTAAAATTATTTTTATGCCTAATATGTTGGGGAAGGGCATTAAAAAAAGATGGTGCCGCTACCGCAAACGACCTGTCACCCAGTGTTTTTGAAGGCTAGACTACATAGATAACATAGGCACCAGGCCATAAATAGCTTTAAAGGTAGTCCTGTTGTTACAACAATGCAAGGGTTATTCTTCAGAATTTAAAGTGGAAACCAGTTAGCAACATCAAGTGCAGGAAAATAATTATGTGAGTTTGAATCATGGTTGGGTTTGGTTTTGCTTCCCAGTGGTTGGAAGTTAAACTTTTGTCAACCAGTCACAGGGCATGGAAATCAAATTACGTACTCTCAAATAATTATTTAAAATCAATGTCGAGTGATGACCTATTTTTTCAGCAGCCCCCAAAGGATGAGAGGCCACCACCTTATGCATACACACAGACTGGAAATGCACCACCATTGGTGTCAGGTGGCAGAGCTATGACTGCTGAAGGTGCAACTGCAACAATTGATGTGTAAACAAAAAAATGTAAGTATTCGTTACATGGGGCTTTGCATTAGCTTGTCTGTGTTAATAGTATATAGACAGTCATCAGTATTTATGTAGGAAAAAAGATGTCTACAGCTGTACATTAGAGATAAAGACTTGTTATGTGGTGATGATTCACCAAGTTTAGATGTTATCTGTTGAGTGTTCATCAGATGTGCCTCTTTTAGTCGGTAAGTTGTATCTGAAACTACACAAACTTCAGGGGCACCCAACGACAAGTTTCGGTAAATATCTGTTCGGTGGAGGGTAGTTCGCCTAAGGCTTTGGGCGTCGATTATAGAGTGCACTCGGATTTTCGTAAGTAAAACGTAGCCTAAAAGATTCGTAATGTGGAAATCATAACCAATTAGGTTTTCGGAAAGGTTGTTATTGCTGTTTTTGGCAGTAAAAAACGTTAGCTAGCATTTTCGGAAAGAAAAATGGTTCCCTAGAAAGTTAACTTCAGCTAGTATTTTCTCAAAGAAAGATTTTGTTCCCTAAAATTTTCGGGCAGTTAACATTTCAGCTAGGGAATCCAAACAGATCAAAGTTTTCTAGCTAAACAAAACATCACTTTAAACAGACTTCAAACACCATAAGGTACTTAAAAATGCCTTTCTAACGCTTTTGGCTGCTTTGGCTCGTTGGGCGCCCCTGAAACTTGGAGTAATAGTTTGTACTTCTGCCATTTCAGATATTATCAAAGTGAAATTTTATTTAGACAGGAATCAGGAAATTTTTGTCATCATGCTACAAGGCTAGGGCAAATTATTTTGCCTGTTTTTGACCATTCTGTGTTTTAAATTATTTTAACCGAGAAAATGAGTGGTACCAACATCGATCAGGTATTTAATTGTAAGTCCAGAGGTTGTTAAGGATTTGGATTTTTTTACATTTCGTATTGTCTCAACAAAGACATTGACTTAATTATATAATTTTTTTTGTATCTGTTGGATATACAAAACAATTTAAATTAAGTAATCAAGAGTTAATTAACATTTCAATTAAGAAAAAGTAGGTTAACCTTGTGATTCAAAAACTTGGGTGCAGTACCTACTACATGTAGCACAAAGTCAAGATTGGAACAACTGTTCAAACTACTGTAGGTTAAAACTCATAAAAGGCCTTAATTTTGGCAATACAGGAAATAAAATTGCATAAGTTACTGGTATTAACTTATATTATTTTGCAAAATAGCACATGGTCTGAGAAAACAGGAGAATGGAGACCTCTCCGCCTCCTGATTCAGCTGTTCACAGTTGTCTGATCAGCAGAGGCATTTAGCGAAAAGAGGGAAAATACCACATGTATGATATCTATACGATGCTTTCAAGTGGTATACCATGGAATATCCCATGGGTCACTTCTATTTTCCAGACATATACACACAAACCTTAGTCGAGTGCGTATGCAAAGGAAAATTAATTATTTCATCATATACTTTGAGAAAGCTTTGAATAACTATTTTATACCATGCCATTCAAAATACCTAGCCCTATACAAAGAATGCAATACACGATGGGAAGGTTATACGAATATACAACTGCTTTCCTGTATTCTGGTTGGCTGTATTATCTATGTTTTGGTATAAAATGATAAACGTATTTTGCCAGATGCCTCAATGCTGTCATTAAGGGCCAGGGTTCGGGGATTTTTCCCGGAAATTCTGAGTTCAATTCCTGGCTACTTTGATAGAAAAATAGCAAGACTGATCAAACACAATAACTGGATTCCCCGGCTACTTTTTGCAAATACCTGCCTACTTGAAATATTTGTGACAACCCTGTGCTTAATCTAAACTGAGTTTTTCGTGTGTTTTATTAAATTCCCTGATAAAAACTGTGTTCAGTATAATCATGCATATGAGCTTAGATATATTATTTCTTTATCACAGTTTGTAAATAAATTGTAAAGCAGGCCCCAAAAGAGAATTAGTATGCATAATGATAACTTGTAACCACTTTCTGTTAGTAGTTTATATAAAAGGAAGGTATGAATATGTTGCAGCGACGCTAGCACTTGCAGTTATGTGAAAATAAAAGCTTTTACTTCCAAACTTGTCTTGACTCTTTTAACACAGTCCCCTAGTTTCTTGGGATTTTGCAGGCTCCAACATTTCAGTCGAACTGCTACCATCTTTGTCGTAATGTTGAGCACAACTTGGGTTGGTGTCTTTTTGGTAAAGGGGTTAGCCTATCATTTCGGGCCAAAATTTAAAAAATGTCCATGTTTGTGTGTGGCTAAAATCGATGAGTAAATTATGTTAGGCAATGTTTTAGGGTGGGTATTAAGGCCAACTGCATTCTGACGAAGGGGTCGGCCTACAATTTTGGGTCAAGGTTAAAATGTTTTCTCTGTGTATGGCTCAAATGGATCACTAAATGATTTTTTGTGATGTTTAGAGTACCCACCAGGCCACCTAGACCATTTTACAATGTCGGCGATTTTGGCTCGCACCCAAGTAGACCATTTGTGAGGTTTTCTACTGTTTGGATTTCTTTCAAAGGAGTAGCCAATAATTTTGGGTCAAAATTTAAAAATCTGTATGTTTCTGAATGGCCATGATATATGAATAATTATTTTGAGTGGCGACAAGGCCAACAAAACGATCATGCTGTTTTCAGTTTTTTTTTTCAAAGGGGTTCTGGATCAAAATTAGAAAAACTATTCTGTGTATCTTTGTGGCTACAATGGATACGTAAATGATGTTCTGTGATGTTTTAGAGTAGCGAAAAGGCCACCATGGCTATTTAGGAGGTTTTCCATTTTGCCTCTTTCTGCTCCTCTGCAGTTGGTTAAATTGTATTATTTATCAGGGTGCAGGTATTCAGGAATTTTTCATCTTACGAATGGTACAACTTTTGTTTTAACACAACATCAAAATCACGTTTTCCCGTGAACTCGAATTTCAATTAAGCGGCCACGCTCGGAGATTGGAAAATTACATGGCCGCTTAATAGGGGTTGGCCGCTTAAAGGTCCATCCGAAGACAACGTTAGATGCAGTGAAGTCTTAATTTATTTAATAATTGCGTTCACAACTGCGAGGATCATGCTTCATTTGATTTCATTTCCGCAGTTCATATATGATTCATTTCATATATCATTCACAACATGGAATCTATTTGTTTTATATAATAAAGAAACAAAATGCAAGCGAAAAACTTGTTTATTTTCACATTTCTGGAAAAAAGTGGGTCGTGATGACGTAATCTGTGCATCTGTCCTCTAATAGATCATAGCTAAGAACCAATCACAACGCGCGAACTATTCACCTTATTATATAAAATAATATACAAGGTTCAATACGCCATACAAACTCTTCATGCATTTTAAGAGAAATTTACTGCCATTTTGAATTTTACTATTTCACGTGACCTTTCTATCCTTATCATAGCGAGAGACCTCCAATGAGTCTTCAATTGATAAGTTTTCTCAACAGAGAATCTGTTATTATTACTTGAAGTCGCATTTACTAAAAAAATAGGTAGCCTTAGGGGCTACATGTGTGGGATACCACAGTACCATATACATCAAAAACAACAACTGATCGAGTAGCTAAATGATTGGTTATAATGAATAAATAAGGCTGAAAAACTTGTCCATTCAAACGTATACAATAAACATGTAATTAATCCACATAATTGCTGCAGGGTAGTGATAGCAAGTCAAAACTAATGTCTGTTGACGTCATTATTTGTTGAATCACTGAGTGGAAAATCAGTAGAATCACTTTACCGCGACCAAATCTAAACTTTCGTTCAAACCAGCGCAATTCAACCATGGCTCGGATGAAACATGAAACATGCTTTCACTTGTATGCTTTCTCAACTTCCGCCGGTTCGTTTATACGTTAGTATAC
>JAEMWC010000015.1:457500-475000 GCA_016490735.1 Pachyseris speciosa | reverse complement strand
CATGAGAAGCTTACTAGAGCTTTTACAGTAGGTAATTTTATATTAATTTACTATAGTTGATTGTTTAAAAGCACTTTAAACCGGCAAATTTTTCCATTTGTGAAATTTCATATAATATTTGTTTTTTTGCCTGTAATGTTGCCAATATTTTGGCAAATGTTGTATGTATGTAAAATTTTATAGACATCTAAGCAGGATATATTGGTTAAAGGTGTCATGAAATTTGCAGACATTTTGGTGACATTATACATGTTACAAGACCAATGCATGAAATTTGTTTATATTAAACTTGCACAGTACTTTAGTTCTCAATTACCCTGATGGAAATAAGTGTTGTTGTTTAGATAGAAGATCATAGATGGCCTGGCTAGTTTCAATATTTTTGATGAAATGAAGATTTTGAAGGACACAAAATAAGAAAGAGAACAAACCAGAAGGGAACATAATTCCTAATGCGGTGCTCTGTCCTATCACAAATCTCAGAGCCTAATAGTCAAGCTGAGTGATCATTTTCCAACCACCTGTCCCAATCAAACATCTTAGAGGGGTCTGTATTCCTTAGCGGGAGCAAGGGGGTAAACATACACACAAACATAATAATTAATGCCTATTAATTTCAACAGATTGGTTGTTTCATGGGTTTCTCCATCACTGCTTGTGTCATTGCTGGAGTCATGTTCATCTGCTATTGCACTGCTGTGGCTGAATTTGGCGAACGTCTTCGTTGTAAGCCTTCCTATTATTATTATTATGGCTCTAATTTTACTACCTATGGATATCGTGACACGTACTGTTCAAGTTCAAAAAGGTACAAAGCTGCAGTTGGTGCTGGTTTGGGTTCTTGCCAGCTGATCTTTGCCATTGTGGAGTTTTTTGTTGCTCTTGCATCATCTGTTTATTGCTGCAATGCCATCTGTTGTGGAGCACCTGCTGTGGGTTCTGTAAGTAATGTGGCTTTTGTTAAAGTTCACTTACCCTTTGGATGTTACTGTTAACATAACTGGACATCAGTAAGTTATCTTTTTACCATGTAGGTTGCAGCTAATACCCAAGTGGTGTACCTGCAGCCTCAACACATGTACGCAGGAGGCCAAGCTGGTGTGGTGGTTATTCAGCCTACTGGTGCCATGGCAACTGTACCTCATGGCTACACAGCAGCAAGACAACAAGCTGTTTTCATTCCACAGCAGGTACATGTAGGTTTCACAACAAGAATACTCTGGAAGGCTTAATTGACAGAGTAGAATTGATTTAGTTTCTCTGTACAGTATAATGATGCAGCTGGGAAGTACTTCTCAAGATGCCTTAATGGACTGGAATAATGGAATGGTGTTACTTTAGTATGACCACCATACATGGCATAACGAATAGCACTACCACACATCACTGCTCAAAGGTCTACGTTTAGAGTTGAGTCCCTTTTTCCAATTCAACCACAGACTTTAACAACTGTTCATGCAAAAATACAGTATTGTAAATAGTCTGTGGGATTTGTTTGAGTGGTTGTGAATACTTGAGAAATTGATCCATAGATTCAAAAGTGCAACTTGCTCTTCACATTGCACAGTATCTTAAATAGTGCCCCAGCTGACAGACACTTCTTATTAAGCATAGTTGTTTTGATTTCCTGTTGTTTGCTGTTGAGATATGGCTAGCAAGTGTGCTTAAACTACTACTTGCCAATAAATAATTATGATGAATTTAACACAATGCTACTATTCACAGCCTGGAGCAATGCAGCCTCCTGCTTACTGGGCTGTGCCATCTGGTTCTTCCCCTGCTGGTGCAGTACCTGTGTCATATGCTGGTGCCACCATGGCAACTCAACCTCACGTTCAGGTATGAGGCATATCATTGGTTAAGCTCCATGAAGAGTTATATGACCTAAGTTCTGGTACCAAGTGACCACATAATAATGAGTTCCAGGGGCAGATAACATTTCTCTGTATTTTATTTATTTATTTGTCCATTATATCAGTCTTTTACATAAAGTGATATATATGCATATCTGCAACGAAATAATATATAATGGCAGGAGATCTTAGCAAGCTCTACCGAGCTTTTCAAAGAAGATCCCCATACTTAACTAACGAAATTAAATAAAGCAGATGGATGCATTCATAATTCTGATATTTCTACGGGTGTTTGATTTTGATTGGAATCAAGTGAAAATCTGAGTGGAAATTTGATTTTGAACATAAAATTTTGCACATTTTTTAAAGGAATTATAACATTTAATTATTTTTAAGTCATTTGGTAACATATTCCAAATCTGTGCTCCCCTAAATTTTAATGAAAATTTCCCATAATTTGTCCTTGTATAATCAATGTGTATGTTGAAGGCTGACCTGGTATCATGATTATGCATATTTTCATTTAATTTAAAGTAATTTTTGTAATACGTAGGCAGATTTTCATTAAAGTACGAATACATAAAGAGTGCTATGAGGTACATATTTAGCTCATATATATCAAGAATCTTAAGTGACAGGAATAGTGGCTTACATTCCTCTCTATATTTTGCAAACATCATGATTCTTACTATCTTTTTTTGAATCATAAATATTGACTGAAGCCTGGTTGGATAAGTGCTTGCCCAAATAATATTACAATAAGTTAAATACGGGTAAACCATAGTGTTGTAAATCGTATGTAAAGTTTTTTGCGATAAATAATGCCTCGCTTTAGCCATTATTCCTGTCATTTTTGATATTTTTGTTGCAACTTGGTCAATGTGATATTTCCATGTGAGCTCGTCATCTATATATAAGCCCAAAAATTTTTTTGGGCATAACGAATTTTGGGCATAACGATTTTGCATCCATAGACTGACATTAAGTGAGGGTAAAGGGCCTGGCAAATGAGGACACATTGTAGCAGAAACATTGTTGCGGACACAAATGTTTCCCTGTTTGCCCGTGCACACAACATTTGTTGCGGACACAAAATTTGTCTGAGAAAACAAAAAAATGTTTCTGATTTTTACCAGAAACATTTTGTGTCCGCAAAAAACAGGGAAAACAGAGAAACATTTGTGTCTGCAACAACATACAATGTGTCCGCAACATTGTGTCCTTGTTTGCCAGGGCCTTAAGAACCACTGAACAAAAAAGATGTTGTGTTTGATCTGAACCAAACAAATGTAGGTCAAATTCTCTTAAATATGATTTTTTTGTTAACTGAGAACAGTGTTCCAAACAGCACTGATAAACTATCACTGGGTTAGTGAAAACTTTGAACCCAGTTTAATTTCTGTTTGATAGAGATGTTTCCAAGATATTTCTATCCTTAAGTAGCCTTCACCTTGAACTGAGTATATGCTTGATGTAACATTTTAAACTAGCAAGATGAAAACGTAGTTTAACATAGTTGTGGATTAGGGTTACTCGTTATCATCAGCTTTGGACGAACAAGACCAATCATTCTTATCTCTTGAGCAAGGGGCGCATTGTAATTACAATGCACCCCTTGCCCCCCAAGAGCAGTGCTGTTAACACTGTTCCTGGTTAGCAAGAAAAATAATACATGTATATAAGAGAATTTGACCTTCCTTTTTTGGTTCAGATTATTCACACTTATTTTTTGTTCAGTGGTTCTTACACTCATTTAATGTCAGTCTGTGCATGCAGTATACAGAGAAATATGTTATCCGCCCCTGGAACTCATAATTTTTTTATGTTTTACCCAACAGCAGTGCTTTTTCTGGCCTATGTGAATGGAAGAGTTTTTTAGCTACCATATTTCCCCCAAATAAATGCCCATACTCTACACTGTAATAGGTGCCCTTCCCTGAATAAGCAGCCACCCCTTGGCCAAACTAGCAAATAAGTGCCCCCTCTGGAATAAGCACCCCCCCCCCCCCCCTCACTTTCTTACATACACTGTAGTAGCGATGCAAGGGAAACCTGTTTCTATTGTCACTCCAGCATCAGATCATGAAGGAAAACAGTTTTTTTTGCTGTTAAGTGACTTCCAGTTATTTCTATCCCCATGTGCTTGCAGCGTTCTGTTATGTGCATGATCCAAAATAAAGGTACAGTTCATTGAAACAAAAAACTTAATGAGCCCCCACCCCACCCCATCCCCTTCTATTAAGTGCTCTCCTTCCAATAAGTGCACCTTCTACTATTCGAAATTTTATCATGCAGAAGAAAGACTTTCTGGAAGAAATTATGCAGCAAGACAACACTTGCCTGTGACCATTAGTATTTTGTGGATAGTAATAAAAATAATTTTATTATTTCTAATGTGCAAATTCACATTAGCATAAGATCAAATGTGTGTAAATATAATAAGATTAATACCAGGTATAATATGATTAATACAAGGTATGGTAATATGATACAGTTTCTAAAAAGAAAATACGTAAAAATAAATGTAAATGTCTTAACTAAAATTTTAAAACATGTAAAATTATTTTTATGCCTAATATGTTGGGGAAGGGCATTAAAAAAAGATGGTGCCGCTACCGCAAACGACCTGTCACCCAGTGTTTTTGAAGGCTAGACTACATAGATAACATAGGCACCAGGCCATAAATAGCTTTAAAGGTAGTCCTGTTGTTACAACAATGCAAGGGTTATTCTTCAGAATTTAAAGTGGAAACCAGTTAGCAACATCAAGTGCAGGAAAATAATTATGTGAGTTTGAATCATGGTTGGGTTTTGTTTTGCTTCCCAGTGGTTGGAAGTTAAACTTTTGTCAACCAGTCACAGGGCATGGAAATCAAATTACGTACTCTCAAATAATTATTTAAAATCAATGTCGAGTGATGACCTATTTTTTCAGCAGCCCCCAAAGGATGAGAGGACACCACCTTATGCATACACACAGACTGGAAATGCACCACCATTAATGTCAGGTGGCGGGGCTATGACTGCTGATCATGAGGGTGCAACTGTGACAATTGATGTGTAAACAAAAAAAATGCAATGTAAGTATTCGTTACATGGGGCTTTGCATTAGCTTGTCTGTGTTAATAGTATATAGACAGTCATCAGTATTTAAATCAACAAATTTTTCGAAACGGATTTTACTATAAAAGGTAACGTTAAAAAACAACAACGTTTCGACCGATCAACGGTCATTTTCAAGTTGAAGGATAAAGTTGTTTAACATGCGCTTATATAATAATCAATTGTAAAATGCTAATGAGGTACTGACTAAAACTCTAAAATATTTACATAGAAACAATACGAGAAAATCGCGGCAATAATGGTAAGAACTTAAAAGTGAATAATTAGGTAAAAACTTTTGCGCGGATCGAATCACACTGTTCAGTTTTGGTTTAAGTTCACGAATAAAAAGCATTTCAAAACTCAAACAGTCTAATCTACTCTAACACTTCTTTAAAATCTTGAAATTTGTTTCGATGGTCTCCGGATCCTTTCCATGCTCGTCCTTTGCGTGGTTGCCGATTGTTGATCGCTTATGTTCCTCCACACGTTGATGTAGGTGTCGACTCGTGAAGCCGACATAGTCTGCATCACACAGACCACACTTATAATAATAAATAACGTTTTGTTGATTAACAATTTGAGGTTTGTGTTCTTTCGGTTTGAATTGTCTTTTGATCTTCTGACTTGTGTAAACGGGCTGGACGACGGCATCAATCTTTCGGCTGAGATCACCGAGTTGGTGTCTTACCGCATTTGCTGATTTTTGGTCTTTGTACGGTAGGACAATTCTGATAGGGGCATCATGGTTATCGGATAGTTGTTGTTTAGTACATACATCCTCGGAGACTTTCATTTCAATAAAATGTCTGATGGTATTCTCTACGAGAGTTCCGGGATAATGCAGGCGAGCAAAAACAGTTTTTAAACGTTCGCATTCTTGATGGAAAACTGCCAATTCGAGGAAAGTCTAAACGCACGGTTTAACATTGTCTTCAGCAAAGAATGTTTATACTTTACGTCAACATGACTTTGGTAATGCAGTAAAAGTCCAGTATCAGTTGGTTTCACGTAGACCTTCGTGTCTAGTCGGAGACCATTTCTGATTCCAAGAAAGGGAAGTTTGCCATTGTTTTCAAGTTCTATTGTGAAGCTGAGTGAGGGATGGATTTCATTTAATGTTGACAAGAATTCAGAGGCAGATGAGACATCGGGCATTTTGCTGAGGGTGTCATCGACATAGCGCTTATAGAAAGCAGGCATCCTGTTTTGGTTTTCCAATTTCTCTTCAATATGGCACATAAACGCATTTGCCATTAGTGGTCCGAGGGAGAATATTTTAGAGTTTAGTCAGTACCTCATTAGCATTTTACAATTGATTATTATATAAGCGCATGTTAAACAATTTTATCCTTCAACTTGAAAATGACCGTTGATCGGTCGAAACGTCGTTGTTTTTTAACATCAGTATTTATGTAGGAAAAAAGACTACAGCTGTACATTAGAGATAAAGACTTGTTATGTGTGATGATTCACCAAGTTTAGATGTTATCTGTTTAGTGTTCATCAGATGTGCCTCTTTAAGTCGGTAAGTTGTATCTGAAACTACACAAACTTGGAGTAATAGTTTGTACTTCTGCCATTTCAGATATTTTCAAAGTGAAATTTTATTTTAGACAGGAATCAGGAAATTTTTGTCATCATGCTACAAGGCTATGGCAAATTATTTTGCCTGTTTTTGACCATTCTGTGTTTTAAATTATTTTAACCGATAAAATGAGTGGTAGCAACATTGATCAGGTATTTATTTGTAAGTCCAGATGTTGTTAAGGATTTGGATTTTTTTCACATTTCGTATTGTCTCAACAAAGACATTGACTTAATTATATAATTTTTTTTGTATCTGTTGGATATACAAAACAATTTGAAATTAAGTAATCATAGACAAGAGTTAATTAACATTTCAATGAAGACAAAGTAGGTTAACCTTGTGATTCAAGAACTTGGGTGCAGTACCTACTACATGCAGCACAAAGTCAAGATTGCAACAACTGTTGAAACTAGGTTAAAACTCATGAAAGGCCATAATTTTGGCAATATAGGAAATAAAATTGCATAAGTTACTGGTATTAACTTATATTATTTTGCAAAAATAGCACATGGTCTGAGAAAACAGGAGAATGGAGACCTCTCCACCTCCTGATTCAGCTGTTCACAGTTGTCTGATCAGCAGAGGCATTTAGGGAGAAGAGGGAAAATACCACTTGTATGATATCTATGCGATGCTTTCAAGTGGTATGCCGTGGAATATCCCATGGGTCACATCTATTTTCCAGACATATACACACAAACCTTAGTCGAGTGTGTATACAAAGGAAAATTAATTATTTCATCGTATACTTTGAGAAAGCTTTGATTGAATAACTATTTTATACCAAGCCATTCAAAATACCTAGCCCTATACAAAGAATGCAATACACGATGGGAAGGTTATACGAATATACTACTGCTTTCCTGTATTCTGATTGGCTGTATTATCTATGTTATGGTATAAAATGATAAACGTATTTTGCCAGATGCTTGACGGATGTCATTAAGGACCAGGGTCCGGGGATTGTCCCCGGAAATTCTGAGTTCAATTCCTGGCTACTTTGATAGAAAAATAGCAGACTGATCATACACAGTAACTGGATTCCCCGGCTACTTTTTGCAAATTCCTGCCTACTTGAAATATTAGTGACAACCCTGTGCTTCATCTAAACTGAGTTTTTCTTGTGTTTTAAATTCCTTGATAAAAGCTGTGTTCAGTATAATCATGCATATGAGCCTAGATATATTATTTCTTTTTCACAGTTTGTAAATAAATTGTAAAGCAGGCCCCAAAAGAGAATTAGTATGCATAATGATAACTTGTAACCACTTTCTGTTAGTACTTTGTATAAAAGGAAGGTATGAATATGTTGCAGCCACTTGCAGTTATGTGAAAATAAAAGCTTTTACCTCCAAACTTGTCTTGACTCTTTTAACACAGTCCCCTAGTTTCTTGGGATTTTGCAGGCTCCAACATTTCAGTCGAACTGTTACCATCTTGGTCGTAATGTTGAGCACAACTTGAGTTGCTGTCTTTTTGGTAAAGGGGTTAGCCTATCATTTTGGGCCAAAATTTAAAAAATGTCCATGTTTGTGTATGGCTAAAATCGATGAGTAAATTATGTTAGGCAATGTTTTAGGGTGGGTATTAAGGCCAACTGCATTCTGACGAAGGGGTCGGCCTACAATTTTGGGTCAAGGTTGAAATGTTTTCTCTGTGTATGGCTCAAATGGATCACTAAATGATGTTTTGTGATGTTTAGAGTACCCACCAGGCCACCTAGACCATTTTACAATGTTGGCGATTTTGGCTCGCACCCAAGTAGACCATTTGTGAGGTTTTCTACTGTTTGGATTTCTTTCAAAGGAGTAGCCAATAATTTTGGGTCAAAATTTAAAAATCTGTATGTTTGTGAATGGCCATGATATATGAATAATTACCCGGGCTGCGCGCGTCTTGCGCGGCGCCCGGGTCATAAACTACCGACGGTTCTTCTTTTTCGTCGTCGAGTATCATCCACAAATGGCACTTCCGGCGTTTCTGCGCAAGCGCTAACTATTTTTAACAACAGTGATGCGTGTTGTCACGTATGGGAAAATGTCGATTCATCTTGTGGCTTTTGAAGTCTGAACAAACAATATGTTAAGAGAAGTGTCTATGCGAATGTTTGGAAGTTCAACGGCGAGAGGAAAGTTTTTAACATGAGTAAACTTAACGGCAGATGGACTGCCGTGTTTCCCCGTGTCTGCTTCAGTAGACAGCAAGTAGTCTCTAATTTTGGCGACGGATTGTGGGGGCACGTGCGCGCGCGAAGTTGCGAGGAGACGCGACGCGAGGGGAGCGCCAAAAATTGGAGACTACAGACAAAGGGAGTTTGACCTTTCACGGCCGAGTGATTCGAGGGTAAATCTCATATCAACAGCAAGAATGATGCCTGTTGTCACGTATCGGAAAACGTCGATTCACCTTGTGTCTTTGAAGTCTGAACAACTAATATGTTAAGAGAAGTGTCTATACGAATGTTTGCAAGTTCAACAGCGAGAAGAAAGCTTTTAACATGACCAAAATTTAACTCCAGATGGACTGCCGTGTTCCTCGTATCCGCTCCATTGAGATGTACATTTTGTTGAATAACTCAAGTACGGGATATCACACACCCCTGAGACTTTGACAGGTAGTTTATTTACTATTTTGCCACAATATCTCAATTTCTGGACTTATATTTTTGAATGATAAGCGATTATATTTTACAAATGTACTAGCGTCCCTTGAAACTTTCCAGAAACGTTCCTTTCTTGTGTTTCAAATGACCCTGGATTGACGTATTTGTAAACAGTTTCACTCTGCTAATTAATTTTCTACTCACATTTCACCGAGACTCCATTCACATTTATGCGAAAAAATCCAACATCGTTCGATAAGCGTTTCCTTTCTCAAACAATTATCCATCGAAGCGAAAACAAGTGTGCTTTTTTTTTTCTTTTTTTTTTTGGAATCAATACACTATTTTTATCATCTTGCATAACGATAAACCTCTGTGGCCTAAAGGTCATTGTTCCTGCCTGTGACGCAGCTAACCCGGGTTCGATGTCCTTTAGTGGTATATATCACGGGCTTTATTTTTTCTCTTTTTCTTGTTCTTTTAGAAATATTTTTTACAAGTGTTATAATTATTGTGCTCAATGGTTGAGCTGTATTTTAGAGGAATATATGTTGATAGGGGTCTAAAGAAATAGACTCCAACACAAGCTAAACACAATGCGTCCGATGTAAGAAAGACAGACTTCCCTCTATTTTGTTTAGCACTAAGTTAGGGATACAATACTGTTTTTTGCAAGCCCGGGTTTAGGCTAATTGTAGCCTCTTGTTACTTTGAGTGGCGACAAGGCCAACAAAACGATCATGCTGTTTTCAGTCTTTTTTTCAAAGGGGTTCTGGATCAAAATTAGAAAAACTATTCTGTGTATCTTTGTGGCTACAATGGATACGTAAATGTTCTGTGATGTTTTAGAGTAGCGAAAAGGCCACCATGGCTATTTAGGAGGTTTTCCAGTTTGCCTCTTTCTGCTCCTCTGCAGTTGGTTAAATTGTATTATTTATCAGGGTGCAGGTATTCAGGAATTTTTCATCTTACGAATGGTACAACTTTTGTTTTAACACAACATCTAAAGTCACGTTTTCCCGTGAACTCGAATTTCAATTAAGCGGCCACGCTCGGAGATTGGAAAATTACATGGCCGCTTAATAGGGGTTGGCCGCTTAAAGGTCCATCCGAAGACAACGTTAGATGCAGTGAAGTCTTAATTTATTTAACTAATAATTAGAAGCAATTTCAATACGAATAATACAGCTGATAATAGACATAATAGTGTCTACAACAAACTACCCTGCGAGCAGAGGCCCTTCGATCTTCCTAGATAAGTCGAGAAGAGGAAGGAACCTCGGATCATTATCAGCATCTGGGAAAAGGTCGCTATATAAAATTTGTAACAAAAAATAATGAAAACACCCTTATGTAATTCACAACACCAGAAACCCGCTATATAACTAAATGTTAAAACCGCCGCTTTTAAAAAACACATTCCAGGCTGAACCCACGAGTGTAAGAAATTACAACCCACTAACGTAAGAGCTTACAACTCCCGAACGTAAAAAATTCAACCCCCGAACGTAAGAAATACAACCCCCAAACGTAAGAAATTACAACCCCCGAAAGTAAGAACTTACAATCCCCGAACGTACGAAATACAACCCCCGAACGTAAAAAATACAACCCCCGAACGTAAGAAATTACAACCCCCGAACGTAAGAACTTACAACCCCGGGACGTAAGAAATGCAACCCCCGAACGTAAGAACTTACAACCCCCGAACATAAGAAATACAACCCCCGAACGTAAGAAATACAACCCCCAAACGTAAGAAATTACAACCCCCAAACGTAAGAACTTACAACCCAGGGACGTAAGAAATGCACCCCGAACGTAAGAACTTACAACCCCCGAACGTAAGAAACACAACCCCCAAACGTAAGAACTTACAACCCCCGAATGTAAGAAATGCAACCCCCGAACGTAAGAAATGCAACCCCCGAACGTAAGAAATTACAACCCCCAAACGTAAGAACTTACAACCCCAGGACGTCAAAAATGTAACCCCGCAGGTAAGAACTTACAACCCCCGAACGTAAGAAATACAACCCCCGAACGTGAGAACTTAACCCCCGAACGCAAGAAATGCAACCCCCGAACGTAAGAAATACAACCCCGAACATAAGAACTCACAACCCCCGAACGTAAGAAATACAACCCCCGAACTTCTTACGTTCGGGGGCTGTATTTCTTACGTTCGGGGGTTGTAATTTCTTACGTTCGGGGGTTGTATTTCTTACGTTTGGGGATTGCATTTATTACGTTCGGGGGGGTTGTAAGCTCTTACATTCGTGGGTTGTAAGTTCTTACACTCGTGGGTTCAGCCTGGAATGTGTTTTCTTAAGAGCGGCGGTCTTAACATTTAGTTATATAGCGGGTTTCTGGTGTTGTGAATTACATAAGGGTGTTTTCATTATTTTTTGTTACAAATTTTACATAGCGACGTTTTCCCAGATGCTGATAATGGTCCGGAACCTCTGCCAGCCGCCTCGACTTTCCCTGTTGAGCATGCGTCAAATTCAAATGTAACCGACGCTTTCATTAGCAATTAACTATTAATATTTTCTCGCGAGGTTCTTGCACCGCAAAATAGTCTCAAGGATTCGTTGCAAAAAAGCGAAGTATTTCTAGTTTTAATCCAGGCGATTCTTTTATGGAGTCGTCTCGTATTTTAGGTTCTTATAAGACGCCAGGGAAAAAGGTGACGAAAAAACATGAACTGCAGGAAAAGATTCGGTGTTTTTGTTGTGCGGTATGTCGGCACGGAAGGATGTACATTTGAAGTGAAACATCACACTGGCCTTCGAGATAAGTTACAGAGCATCTTAGAGGAAAATTTTGACTTAACTGTTCAGTCATGTGGTGTCTGTAGACCATGTGGCCGGCAAACGGAATCGTTGGATAAAAGGAATAGTGTGATCATTCAACAAATTACTGAAGCGAGCTCCGTTCAAAATACTCTTCAGTGACTCCTTGTCCTGTCGCAAGACGATCAGTGTAAAGCGACTCACAAAACCAAGCCCATCGCCCAAAGCTTACAAGAAAATCCGCTCGGGTCGTTCATCGCTGTTGTCGTCTGCCTGTAAAGATGACGAGTTGAGATTTTACGGATTTCGACAGAGAAACGAATATCATTTTGTCAGTAGACGAGTGTAAACAATGAACCGCGGGCACCTATTTAGTCAGTAATTTCTAGCAAAGCGCATGCGTTTTGGGCCAAAACCGGTCTGACTGGTTTCTAACCGGACTGACTCATCCACTTCGGTGGATGAACGGCACATCAAAGAAAGTCGAGGCGGCTGGCAGAGGTTCCTTCCTCTTCCCGACTTATCTAGGAAGATCGAAGGGCCTCTGCTCGCAGGGTAACAACAAACCAGAGCTGATAAAGAAAAAACAATAATATCATTAGAAAAACAACACTGACTGGGGTACTGGATTTACAACGGTCGTTTCGAGAAGCCCCTCTAAGGTAAATTCCGACAAGCGACATGGCGCAAAAAGTAGCGACAGCACATAAAATGAAATCCTGACCAGAGACACCATTCCCGGCGAAATTCCGATAGTTGCATCAAAGCCGAGAATTAGCGATTTAAACACCGACACGGGAGATTTTAAAATTCAGACAAGCGACACGAGATCCCCACCCTCCTTCCTGACAGGGCCTCTCACGAGGGTACCTTGTATTGTACAAACAACAAAAGTAACGTAATCAAAAGTAACGTAATTTATTACAGGAAATGTCCCCGACATCAAATTTGGCTAAAGGAAAATAGAATATTACTGGCCTTGTAACAGAAGTATGTTATGTTGTTTGGCTCTGAATAAAAGAACTCAGTGAATGGAACTAAGGTATAAAACAATACAAAATCACTCGTTGGGAGCTGGCCGCGGCCGCTTAATAGATTCAGATTTCAGATTCAGATTTTTTATCTTTTTTGCACCATTACCAGATGTTACTGTATCCATAACAATATATTATGTATACAACATTACGGCATTTTTAGCTCATTCATTGCGTCATAGCGCAATGAATGAGTATCGTGGGCATCAAATGTGGAATGGAATGTGTAGACAAAATATGTAGTAGACGCGTAGACGGAAATGAACGAGGGATCCAAACGAGGCTGCGGTCGGAAGTAATTGTGCACCCTTCCCCCCCCCCCCCCCCCGTTAGTAAATTGAAAATTAACTCCGATAAAGCTGAATTACACATGTGCAAGAATACAAATGTTTCTACAGTTTTGCAAATAAACAAATAACATCAAATCGCAATTTCGGCAATTCTAAATTGGGGAGTAGGTATGGCAGCTAAGGAGAGCAGGGTTGGCGCAGTGGTGAGAGCACTCGCCTTCCACCAATGTGGCCCGGGTTCGATTCCCGGACTCGACGTCATATGTGGGTTGACTTTGTTGTTGGTTATCTTCTCTGCTCCGAGAGGTTTTTCTCCGGGTTCTCCGGTTTTCCCCTCTCCACAAAAACCAACATTTCCAAATTCCAATTTCATCTGCTTGTAAAGTGCATTTGATCATATACACATGGAGAAGTCTCTATATAAGTTCTAAAATATTATATCATTATTAATTGTGTAACGTGGATCGAAACCCCGAAATCTTCACAAATACAAAGTATAGCTGAAAAAGAGGAGTTATAAGTAAAAGATTCAAGAAACAGACTGAAATTGTTCATTGTTCTTATTGTTTTGACATCTCGTAATACTCTGGTGTATAAGATTTCTCCTTCGACGTTATAAGTAGAGCATTGTTTGATTTAGAAAGATATGCATTTATATGGAAACTAAAACTGGTACATTGTATGGCTGAACGTCTCACAAAGATGAACTTTGAAATATGCTTGTAAACGCTGCTATATTACTGTACGCATTTTCAGTAAAAATTTGTGTAAATTTGCGAGCAGTCCGCAACATTATACTTTACCAGCATCTTGATATGCAAATAACAAAACGTGACCCGTTCATCAAAAAGTTGCCATTCTTTATCTCTTTTTACTCGGGCTTCCCGCGTCTCGCGGGTCGCCCGGGTCTAAAATTACCGACGGTTCTTCTTTTTCTTCGTCGTCGAGCTTCATCCACAAAGCTCACTTACGGCGTTTCTGCGCAAGCGCTAACTATTTTTAACAACTCACAACAGCAAGAGTGATGCCTGTTGTCACGTATCGGAAAATGTCGATTCACCTTGTGTCTTTTGAAGTCTGAACAAACAATATGTTAAGAGAAGTGTCTATGCGAATGTTTGCAAGTTCAACGGCGAGAAGAAAGCTTTTAACATGAGTTAACTTAACTTCAGATGGACTGCCGTGTTTCCTCGTGTCTGCTTCATTGAGATGTACATTTTGTAGACTGTGAGTAGTCTCTAATTTGCGCGCGCGAAGTTGCGAGGAGACGCGACGCGAGGGGAGCGCCAAAAATTAGAGACTACAGACAAAGGGAGTTTGACCTTTCACGGTCGAGTGCCTGTTGTCACGTATCGGAAAACGTCGATTCACCTTGTGTCTTTGAAGTCTGAACAACTAATATGTTAAGAGAAGTGTCTATACGAATGTTTGCAAGTTCAACTGCGAGAAGAAAGCTTTTAACATGACCAAAATTTAACTCCAGATGGACTGCCGTGTTCCTCGTATCCGCTCCATTGAGACGTACATTTTGTTGAGTAACTCAAGTACGGGATATCACACACCCCTGAGACTTTGACAGGTAGTTTATTTACTATTTTCCCACAATATCTCAATTTATGGACTTTAATTTTTGAATGATAAGCGATTAGTTTTTACAAATGTACTTGCGTGACTTGAAACTGTCCGAGAAACGTTCCTTTCTTGTGTTTCAAATGACCCTGGATTTACGTATTTGTAAACAGTTTAACTCTGCTAATTAATTTTCTACTCACATTTCCCCGAGACTCCATTAACGTTTATGCGAAAAAATCCTACATCGTTCGATAAGCGTTTCCTTTCTCAAACAATCATCCATCGAAGCGAAAACAAGTATGCTTAGTTTTTTCGGAATCAATACACTATTTTTATCACATTGCATAACGATAAACCTCTGTGGCCTAAAGGTCATTGTTCCTGCCTGTGACGAAGCTAACCCGGGTTCGATGTCTTTTAGTGGTATATATCACGGGCTATTTTTTTTTCTGTTTCTCTTTTTCTTGTTCTTTTAGAAATATTTTTTACAAGTGTTATAATTATTGTTCTCAATGGCTGAGCTGTAAAGCTTAGAGGAATATATGTTGATAGGGGTCTAAAGAAATAGACTCCAACACAAGCTAAGCGCAATGCGTCCGATGTAAGAAAGACAGACTTCTGTCTATTCTTTTGTTTAGCGCTAAATTAGGGATACAATACTGTTTTTTGCAAGCCCGAGTTTAGGCTAATTGTAGCCTCTTGTTAGATAAACTACATCAACTACATGTGTTGTGCTAAAGAATTCTATTTAACAAATAGATTCCATGTTGCCGTGCGTCTGTTCAGTAATAGATCACAGATGACGTCAAAATGTGGTAAAAACAAGGAAGTGGCACATGAGCCGCAGGAGAGTGTGTCACTGATGTTTTTACCACATTTTGACGTCTTCTGTGATATATTACTGAACAGACGCACGGCAACATGGAATCTATTTGTTTTATATAATAAAGAAACAAAATGCAAGCGAAAAACTTGTTTATTTTCACATTTCTGGAAAAAAGTGGGTCGTGATGACGTAATCTGTGCATCTGTCCTCTAATAGATCATAGCTAAGAACCAATCACAACGCGCGAACTATTCACCTTATTATATAAAATAATATACAAGGTTCAATACGCCATACAAACTCTTCATGCATTTTAAGAGAAATTTACTGCCATTTTGAATTTTACTATTTCACGTGACCTTTCTATCCTTATCATAGCGAGAGACCTCCAATGAGTCTCCAATTGATAAGTTTTCTCAACAGAGAATCTGTTATTATTACTTGAACTCGCATTTACTAAAAAAATAGGTAGCCTTAGGGGCTACATGTGTGGGATACCACAGTACCATATACATCAAAAACAACAACTGATCGAGTAGCTAAATGATTGGTTATAATGAATAAATAAGGCTGAAAAACTTGTCCATTCAAACGTATACAATAAACATGTAATTAATCCACATAATTGCTGCAGGGTAGTGATAGCAAGTCAAAACTAATGTCTGTTGACGTCATTATTTGTTGAATCACTGAGTGGAAAATCAGTAGAATCACTTTACCGCGACCAAATCTAAACTTTCGTTCAAACCAGCGCAATTCAACCATGGCTCGGATGAAACATGAGACATGCTTTCACTTGTATGCTTTCTCAACTTCCGCCGGTTCGTTTATACGTTAGTATACAGTAATTGCAAACAGTTAGAGCGTGTTTCAATTGAGTGTCGTAAAACCAAAACCAAAGTAATTACTCTGACCAATCCCAACAGAAGTAAGCAGTGCAGTGAGCCAATCAGAATACGAAGCAATTACATGTAGCCGACGCAGAGGGCGGGAAAATACGCGCGTGCAAATCACGATTGGTTTTGGTTTTGCTTCTCATTGGTTGAGAAAGTGGCGCGAGTTTTCCTGGCCAATCACAGAGCGAAGCAATGCAAAACCAAAGCAAAACCATAATTACTTTCGACACTCAATTGAAAACCGCTCTACCACAACCAGTTGCCATTTTCATCCCGAGAATTACTTGTTTTAAATTTCGCTTACTTTGCCTTGCTGTTTGCTTTTGTTATCAAATACTTTAGAATTTTATCACAAAGCTCAGATCACAGGCAGCCCAAGCTCCCGAGGTGTGATGGGTGTCATGTGTCAAGATCATCTTGCGTAATAATTATAAGAGTTTGTATGTTTTCAATCCAGAAAGAGATAATTCGCTGAAAAGGCCTCAAGACAACAAAGTAAGCTAACAGACAACAAGCAAAACAGCGTGGAAGTAAGGTTAGCTATTTTTATTAAGAATTTGACGGTATTTTTGCTTTCTAAGACCGATGGTAAATATTCCCATACAAACTCTTATAATTTCGCCATGACCGTTATTACGCAAGATGATCATGACACATGACAACCATCACACATCGGGAGCTTGGGCCGCAATTGCTGTTCGGCTTTCAACTAATAAGCTCAAAAACCACTTTCTTGCTCACCTTAGCACTGTTAGTAAAATTGTCCATTACAATGAATGAGCTGGCGCCAAGAGCCCTTTGATCGGGATTGTGGTTGTCTCCTACGCGCCGTTCTTTTTTTTAACCATTGCGTGACGACACAATGTTCGCTGAGCGTGACATACCTCCCGTCCTCTGACCGTTTTGACATGACGTCATTTACCCAGTACCTAAAGCGAA
>JAEMWC010000015.1:437500-452500 GCA_016490735.1 Pachyseris speciosa | reverse complement strand
TGATGCACTTAAAACAAGAGGCTACAATTAGCCTAAACTCAGGCTTGCAAAAAACAGTATTGTATCCCTAATTTAGCTTTAAAGATTAAAGAATAGAGAGAAGTCTGTCTCTCTTACATCAGACGCATTGCGCTTAGCTTGTGTTGGAGTCTACTTCTTTAGACCCCTATCAACATATATTCCTCTAAAATTACAAAATTGCTTTACAGTTCAACCATTGAGAACAATAATTATAACACTTGTAAAAAATATTTCTAAAAGAACAAGAAAAAGAGAAACAGAAAAAAAAGCCCGTGATATATGCTGCTAAAAGACATCAAACCCGGGTTAGCTGCGTCACAGGCAGGAACAATGACCTTTAGGCCACAGAGGTTTATCATTATGCAATATGACAAAAATAGTGTATTGATTCCAAATAAAACTAAGCACACTTGTCTTCGCTTCGATGGATGATTGTTTGAGAAAGGAAACGCTTATCGAACGATGTAGGATTTTTTTGGATAAATATTAATGGAGTCTCGGTGAAATGTGAGTAGAAAATTAATTAGCAGAGTTAAACTGTTTACAAACACGTCAATCCAGGGTCATTTGAAACATAAGAAAGGAACGTTTCTCGGACAGTTTCAAGTCACGTAAGTACATTTGTAAAAACTAATCACTTATCATTGAAAAATTAAAGTCCAGAAATTGAGATATTGAGGGAAAATAGTAAATAAACTACCTGTCGAAGTCTCAGGGGTGTGTGATATCCCGTACTTGAGTTACTCAACAAAATGTACATCTCAATGTAGTGGATACGGGGAACACGGCAGTCCATCTGGAGTTAAATTTTGGTCATGTTAAAAGCTTTCTTCTCGCAGTTGAACTTGCAAACATTCATATAGACACTTCTCTTAACATATTAGTTGTTCAGACTTCAAAGGTACATCTCAATGGAGCGGACACGGTGTTACAGTATCGCTCAACCGACAGAAAAGATACATTGCAAAACTCTTCTACAAACCCAACTTATTTATTTAACGATACGTAACTAAATCCTAGTTACAAAGGAGGGATTTCTAAACAATACAATCTGCTATCAAACTAGCTTAAGCCTACTGCTAAAACTTCAGTCACCACTGACACAAACCCACAATAAATGTCGATGTCTCCGGAGAAATCTCCTTTCGATCCACTTGACCTTAAATGAAGTTCCTCAATAGCTCTCTATGATTCTCTTGGTATAGCTTCTCCAGTCTGTCTTTGCCGACAACAACAACCCACCATAGCAGGCAATTCTAGTTCTCAGCTGTGTTAAAGTAATCTTTTCCACTTCACTTTACATTTCATCTTCTGACTGCTGCAGTCCACAACGAACATCCACAATTGAATCACTTCTCGTAGAACTCTGTAGTAGCTTGGAATATAGCATCATTCTTGATCACTTTCTTTATAGTAGTCCACAGTAGCTTGCGTTATAGTGGTTATAGCCAGTATATCAGTTATTGGGGAGGGCTTGCGCCCTGCCACCACCAACAACAATAACCGCTTCCTAGCGGAATCCTTATATACAATTAATTAATATTCTAGAACCTTCTTGGAGCTTCTAACACAACTATTTATGTAGCATTACATCGTAATTAAATCATTCAGTAGAATGTTCTAAATTGTTCTGTAACGTGACAGAAGAAGGTTCTGGTACAAACATTGTGTGACTCAACATTCTAGAAATTACCAGAAACTTACTATTTACAATTGCTTTCCATAACAACGGGGAAACACGGCAGTCCATCTGGAGTTAAGTTTGATCATGTTAAAAGCTTTCTTCTCGCAGTTGAACTTGCAAACATTCGCATAGACACTTCTCTTAACATATTAGCTGTTCAAACTTCAATCGACGTTTTCCGATACGTGACAACAGGCATCATTCTTGCTGTTGTGAGTTGTTAAAAATAGTTAGCGCTTGCGCAGAAACGCCGGAAGTGAGCTTTGTGGATGAAACTCGACGATGAAGAAAAAGAAGAACGGACGGTAATTTTAGACCCGGCGACCCACGAGATGCGGGAAGCCCGAGTAATAAGAATGAGGTCATTATTTCCATCTATCAGCTCAAACAGCATTTTGGACTTTTTCTTTTTATCTTCGGTAGGTTCTCATAACAGGAATTTTGGGTTTCTTGGGTGCAAAGGATAATAACGTCCCAAATAAATGTTTGGTAAGTTGCTGTGATGTGCTGATTTCAGGGAATTCATGGTGAAATATTAATTAGTCTACGTAGACCCCTTTCAGTTAATTCCCAATCTGGAGGGCAAAACAAAAAGATTATTTTGCATATGAAAGGTTTGTTTCTCCCAGGAGAGAAAAATACCATTGAATTGTCCTCCAAATTGGGAATTACTGAAAGGGGTCTATAGTTGGATGTATACAAATAATTATTGTCAGTGCATTTAGAAGCAGTGGCTTGGTATTATACAAAACACAATCGGCTAGGTATATTAATTACTATACATTTTTTCTTTTTTACAAAATTATGTTTTTTTTTTTTTCAATTTTGGAATGTGGCACTTTAACCCCTTAAATGCCAACTTTTTGCATGTCTTTTGTTGCAATTTCCTGAGGGTAGGAGGTCAAGACAACCTCACTATTCCATATAAGGGGTTACCACGGAGATTTCACTGGGCCACAACACCGAAGGCTCTATCTTTCATGTCACGCTTGTCACGCCAGATGCCGCTCGCTATAAGCAATCAACTGAAGTTAACAGTTTGGTAGGTATTTGATTTATAAGTGTGTTTTTCCAGCCATTTTTCACCTCAGAAGCCCCCTGTCTAGCATCATAAAGCAGGGTTGTTGGGCAGAGGTGAGAAACAATTTCACACGAAGTTGGCCACCAGAATTGTTCGATTGAGTTTTTTGGCGAACGGGACCAGGTGGCTCGACACTTATAAAAAGATCTGAAATGGAAATTGCCAGGCTCCTACGCATCCGTTATCCAAGAACTTCCCAGAATTCCTTTGGGTCACAAAAACAAAAATTACAGACCAGTGAGTGCAAGTGAAATCAAAAGCGTTATCTGCGTCACACTAAACAAATGAGGAGGTAAATGTGGAACAGATTTCAAGAAGTGGAGTTGAAGTTTGCTGCCAATGTAGAATTTTAGCTTCAAAAGATAATTTTGTCTGAAAAACTTCAAGGCAAAGTTGCTTATTTTTGGTGTTGTCAAAGGGCGTTCAAAGCTTGTTTTGCAACAAGTCATACTCAATGAAAATTGGGAGTTTTAGTCAGTTTATGGAGTGATTAAGTCTACATAATTGAGCATTTGGCAATAAGAATCATTCATTTCAACCATAGTAAGGAATTTGGGAAAGCACTAACAGTGGTTGTGACGTACTGAGTACGTCAGTAAGGCACTTAAGGGGTTAAATTGGCAAGGATGTACAGTACTGGACAAAAGCAAGTGCAAATTAGTGTCTGCATGATTCATCAAATTTCCTGAATTTTTTTGGCAAATATTTTTTTTCATAATTTTTTTCAGTTTGGAGAACTGGGATGATCTATTGAAACTGGTGACAATGCAAGTAGACATATTGCAAAAGCTCTATGAAGCTCCCTATCCCCCCCCCCCTGCCTCAGGCCTTATTAATGGGGGGTTTGTTAGAGAGGGGGGCTTCATAGGGGGAAGGGGGGACTTATTCCAAATCTTAAACACACCGTTTTTATCTTAAAATAGTTAATTTGTACAAAACTCAAACTTTATTATTTGTTATAAAGTTTTGATATAACGTGCACTCCAATTGGTTAAAAAAGCGTACTTTATGAGAGTACAGATGCACAGGGAGCTACGGTGTCACACAGTGGCCCCAAATGAAAATCTGAATTTTTCCCTCAGTTTTTATTTTGACTCAGACGTCTTGTACGACGTAGAAAATGACTGAAAACAAGCGGTTAGCCTCAATGGATTTGGAAGATGTTTCTGCGAGTGACACCACAAATAACAACAGCATTAAAAATTAAGGATTAATGCCAAGCGTGCTTTCAGAAGTTGCGACGAGGGCAATTTCAGCAACTTCTGAAAACACAAGTGGTTTACGAGGACTGATTCCAATTATGTGTTAATAACGTTAGGGCAAAATTTTCTGAACATTGCTGAGGCACATCGAAAAACAGCCAAGCTAAATAAAATCACTTGTTCGCTCGCAAAGCACACAAAAAAACAGTTTAACTAAGCTTAAGCTTACTTTTTAATTTGGGTCCAAAATGAGCTTAGATGATTATTATTTACATCCAGTCAAGAGATAAATATGAGTTTCAGTCCTGAACAAAAGTAACAACAATTAAACCAAATGTTCTTGAAAAGCTGAAATTTATTTAATTCACCTGTCACTGTAGAGGTTTCCATCACTTGAAAAAACGCATCCACTTAAAAACACATCGGTAAACATACTGTAGCAAATGGATTGTCCAAAGAAAGAACTTTGTCCTCCAAGTTTGAGCTACTCATTCCTCCCATTCTGTGACCCTTTTTGGTGAGCTGCAAGATGCCGTGGAATCATCATTTTGTTTTTCAACCACACAACCCTGCAATGCCGGGCACCATGCAAGCCGCTCCAAGTTTTAAGCTTTTCATGAGTAAAATCTTTTTCTCTTTCTTTTTTCACTCAAAAATTTACCTTCCTTGGGTATCTTTTAAAACTACACATATCTCTTGATCTTAATTCTTTAGCAAATGCATGAGCCAAAATTCTGCCAAATTTTACTGAACAATTTGCTTTTTGATCGTGATTTTAGACTAAAACCAACTTGCACTTTGATGGTTTCTGAACTTTGATGGTTTGACACTTTGACAGCTTTGGTCGTGTTTAACCAATGAAATGTATTGAACCATTCTGACAAGGATTGCGATTGGTCTGTTTTAGCGTGCCTTATGAGAGTACAGATGCACAGCTGACGCCACTCATAGGATTTGGAAAATAATGTTTTCCAAAAATTTTAGCCAAATGCATGAGGAAATTAAGAAAGTCTTTATTATAAGACAAATAAAAAAGCCTTAACCATGCTTTGTTCTGTTATAAGGCACACAAGGAAGTGACGAGAGCACTCAAGAAGTAGTTAGAAGCACTCACCTGCGGCTTGTGCTTCTTCCTTCTTCTTTCATACTCTGAAGTGCATTATTGTAAGAGGGAATAGGAGGGACTGGTTACAAAATCTCATGTCCCAAAAGGTAGGGGGGGGGGGGGGTTCTTACAAAAACCGACTTCAAAACAGGGGTTCCAAACAGGGGGCTTATGGTGGGGATGGAGGGGGTAAATGGACATGGGGAGCTTAAGAGAGCTTTTACGGTAGGTGCATGCACATGTTGTTGTTAAGATAGAAGATTATAGATAGCCTGGCAAGTTTCAATATTTTTGATGAAATGAAGATTTTGAAGGACACAAAATCAGAAAGAGAACAAAAACAGAAGGGAACATAATTCCTAATGCTGTGCTCTATCCTATCACAAATCTCAGAGTTTGGTAGTTAAGAGCTGAGTGACCATTTTCTGACCACCTGTCGCTATTAAACATCTTAGAGGGTCCTATATATATTCCTGAGAGGAAGTAAGGGGTATACATACAAACATTCATAATAATTATTGCCTATTAATGTTAACAGATTGGTTGTTTCATGGGTTTCTCCATCACCGCTTGTGTCATTGCTGGAGTCATGTTCATCTGCTATTGCGTTGCCGTGGCTGAATTTGGCCATCGTATTCGTTGTAAGAGTTCCCGTTATGATTATGATTATCATCGTGATTATGGCTATCCTACCTATGGATATCGTGAGAGATATTGTTACACAAGTTCAGAAAGATACAATGCTGGAGTTGGTGCTGGTTTGGGTTCTTGCCAGCTGATCTTTGCCATTGTGGAGTTTTTTGTTGCTCTTGCATCATCCGTCTATTGCTGCAATGCTGTCTGTTGTGGAGCTCCTCCCATCGGTTCTGTAAGTAATGTGGCTTTTGTTGTTGTTCACTTACCCTTTGGATGTTACTGTTACCATAACTGAATGTCAAATGGTTTTTTTTACCATGTAGGTTGCAGCTAATACCCAAGTGGTGTACCTGCAGCCTCAACACATGTACACAGGAGGCCAAGCTGGTGTGGTGGTTATGCAGCCTACTGGTGCCATGGCGCCTGTACCTCATGCGGGCTACACAGCAGCAGGACAACAAGCTGTTTTAATTCCTCAGCAGGTAGGTTTCACAACAGGAAAACTGCTCAGTAGAATACTCTGGAAGGCTTAATTGACAGAGTAGAAATGATTTAATTTCTCTGCAAATTTTAAAGTAAATGATGCAGCTGGGAAGTACTTCTCAAGACGCCTTAATGGAATAGTGGAATAGTGTTACTTTTAGTGTGACCACCATACATGGCATAACAAATAGCGCTACCATGTACCCATCACTGCTCAAAGGTCTACATTTACGGTTAAGTCCCTTTTTCCAATTCAACCACAGACTTAAAGTTTTAACAACTGTTGTGCAAAAATACAGTATTTATATATAGTCTGTCAGATTTGTTTCAGTGGTTGAGAAATTGATCCATAGATTCAAAAGTGCAACTTGCTCTGTACATTGCGCAGTATCTTAAATAGCGCCCCAGCCGACAGATACTTCTTATTAACCCATTGGCTACCAGCCGTTTTTACATTTTCGGAGTGATTTTCCACCTATAAACGATCCATAGCATTTCGTGACTCTTTATTGAAACTACCATGGGAAAGGGGTGCTGTCCTAAGATACTGGAGGCTCAAGGTTTCTGAAAACATCATTCTGACGTAGCTATTTTTCATCCGTGTAGCTACAAGAATGCCGCAAGTTCGGTTTGCTTGCGATTTGTGCGATTTGTGCAGTTTACAGCCATTTTTCATCTTTAGTGGCTGCCTGATGAGCATCATTAAGTGTGACGGTAGCTAAGAGTCCACTTTCTCAAAGAATCGAACAAGGTGATGTACTTTGTTGTTGAATTTGGCTTGTTACTCGACGAACTGGGAATTTGGCCGGTCGAACACTTAGTACCTTTGGGACTCGACTATTGATGAATTTCTCGACCTACCGCCACATATTTTGGAATTTCTGAGTACTGAAGATGACAACAAGCAGGAATTTTTGGCAGTAGGTCGGAGTGGCTGTATGTGAAAGAATTGGGAGAAGGAACGGGTGCTGTCAAAAATTCTCGTTATTTCCCAGCATGCAATGTGGTCTAGATTTTGAAAATGGCGGAAAGGCCCGAATGCACTGGAACAAAAGGCCGTAGCTACGCTCGGGAGAAGAATATGAACAAAAAAAAGTCATTTCTAAGCTAGAACAAGGACTGAATTTACTTATGATGGTTGAAGTTTGGTTTTTTGAGGATGATTTCTTTAAAAATCCGCATAAAGGCAAAAACTAGCATTTTCGTCATTTCTCTTTGACGTTAAAAACGGTCAGTTTCGTTCTTGCCCAAACTCAAAAGGCCATGCATATTTGGTAAAAATCACTACGTTTCTTGCATTTATTGGATATCCAAATTTAAAGGACATTCCATTTCGTTCTCACAACTGACAATTAAGGCAATATTCGTGCGATTGAGAAAGTTGCAATGATTTGAAGCATGGGAGTCTTGTGCGGCCGGTTTTGGCCGGCACGGTAGCCAATGGGTAGCCGATTTTTCAAGATTATCACTTCAGTGTCACTTCAAAACACGCCATAATATTGAAACAAAATGAACGAGTGCTTAGTAGCCAAGCTTTAAATGTGGGGAGGAGTCTGGGACAGAGCCTGGGCGTCCTCTGGGCATCTTGGGCATCATGCATAACATAGAAAAGCACGCGCAATGATGCAGTCTCAGTTTCTTTTTCATTAATCAATATTACAACACTACAGGTAATTTATAAAAGAACAAGCATTCCTTTTCAAATGTAAAATCTCTTATCTAGTTATTGTTCTCCACGTAAACATCAAGAAACCTCTTAACAGTAATTAAATACTTTTGCGTTCCTTTTCAAATGTAAAATTTCTTAACAAAATGCTACTGTTCTTCACACGTGAACATCGGGAAAACTCTTAACAATGATTAAATTCTATCATATACAAAGTTCTATTTTTAAACCCAAAAAATTTTTACATTAGGAAGCGAAAGTGCCTAAAGTCAGTGTTTATTGTCAAAAGCCATAAAAGTCCTCGCTATCGCTATCTCCAAAGAGGTTCTCATAGCTTTCCGGGTCAATGTCTGCGTGTTGGCGTTCAAAACAATCGGCGTAAAGTCGGGGATACCATGTCTATAAAGTTGTTTGGAAACTCACAATAGGCGAAAAACTTCAGGCAGATCAGGAGCTTGGTAATGAAGCCGACAAATTTGCCGTGAAAGTGGTCAAAAACAACGAAATAGTCAGCCATTTACCTCGCGAGTACTCGCGAACTTTATGGTATCTTATCGCACATGGCGGAAAGATATGCGTGGAAGTAACTGGCCGTAGACGTCACTGCAAACAGCTGTGTGGAGGAATGGAGATTCCTTGTAGGCTGGTGTTTAGTTGTTCGAGTAAAGTGAAAATTAATCGCTTGAAAGAACTCCTGGAGAGCAAGATTCGCCGATAAACACGCGAAGACACAAACGGCTCCTTTAGGAGCCACCACTCACGAAAAAGTCAATGAACAACAGCAACACACTCTCAGTTTCTTTTATGTTTATTTCTTGACAACTTAAGAAGCTTATGAATATTAATTAGGATGTTTGAGAACTCCAAACACAGATGTATCCGTGGATAAGCCGCACCCTTGATTTTGGGCTTCAATTTTGTGAAAAAAAGTGCGGCTTATACATGGACGTTTACGGTAGTCATTTTGATGTCCTGTTGTTTGCTGTTGGGATCTGGCTAGCAAATGTGCTTAAACTATTGTTTAAATCTACTATTTGCCAATTTTAAATAATGATGAATTTACCATGATGCTACTATTCACAGCCTGGAGCAATGCAGCCTCCTGCTTACTGGGCTGTGCCATCTGGTTCCTCCCCTGCTGGTGCAGTACCTGTGTCATATGCTGGTGCCACCATGGCAACTCAACCTCACGTTCAGGTATGAGGCATAATTATCAGCTAGGCTCCATCAACAGTTACATGACCTACATGTAAGTTCAGGTACCATGTGACCTCATATGATTTCCAGGGGCAGGTTACATATTTCTCTGTATTCTGCATGCACAGACAGACATTAAATGAGCATGAGAACCACTGAACAAAATGTAGGTCACATTCTCTTACCGGTAAATATGATTTTTTTGCTAACTGAGAACAGTGTTCCAAACAGCACTGATAAACTAACACTGGGTTAGTGATAACTTTGATCCCAGTTTAATTTCTGTTTGATAGAGATATGTTTCCAAGAGATTTCTATCCTTAAGTTTTCTTCACCTTGAACTCATTATTTGCTTGATATAACATTTTCAACTACCAAGATGCAGAAAACATAGTTTAACATAGTTGTGGGTTAGGGTTACTCATTGTCATGAGCTTTGGGAGAACAGGACCAGTCATTCTTATCTCTTAAGCAAGGGACACATCATAATAATATTGTTGTGGACTGCATTGAAATAAAGAAAAATGAAAAAAGTACAGTTATGGAAAGATGTCCTCCTCGGTACCTTCAATTTGGCCATTTGAAAGTCTGTTTTTTTCTAAGGATGGCAAAGAAATGCACCAAAATGTAAAATGAACATGTAGATCTGAGCAAAATTATTACAATGCACTCCTTGCCCGAAGAGCAGTGCTGTTAACACTGTTCGTGGTTAGCAAGAAAAATAATGCACATATATAAGAGAATTTGACCTTCCTTTTTTGGTTTTGGTATTGACACTTATTTTTTGTTCAGTGGTTCTTACACTCATTTAATGTCAGTCTGTGCATGCAGAATACAGAGAAATATGTTACCTGCCCCTGGATTTCATAGTTATTTTATAGGAAGCTGTATGTTGATGCTTTGCCCAACCGTGGTGCTTTTTCTGGCCTATGTGAATGGAAGAGTTTTGTAGCTACCATATTCCCCCGAATAAACGCCCACATTCTACACTGTAATAAGCGCCTTCCCTGAATAAGCGCCCACCCCTTGGCCAAACTAGCAAATAAGTGGCCCCTCCCCTCCCCCTCAGTTTCTTTCATAGTAGGGATACAAGGAAAACCTTTTTCTATTGTCAATCTAGCATCAGATCATGAGTACACTTTTAAATTGAGTTTTGTTTATTAAATTATTTCTAGTTGTAATCATAGATCAGGAATGCGTTTGAGTATATCCATTGCTGTGGTAGTCTGATGTGATAATAATGAAATCGATTATGAGGTGACAGGGTTGTGATCGGTTGTGTGCTTCATTCACTGGTAATATTTCCAGTCTTGCAATGAG
Organism: Pachyseris speciosa; assembly: GCA_016490735.1. Classification (NCBI taxonomy): domain Eukaryota; kingdom Metazoa; phylum Cnidaria; class Anthozoa; order Scleractinia; family Pachyseridae; genus Pachyseris; species Pachyseris speciosa. Next base: position 442,105 of record JAEMWC010000015.1, on the reverse strand, counting down.
AAAATAATATAGAAAGTGTAAACAAGGATTTGATTCTTATTTGTAGCAAATATTAAAATTTTCAGACTCAGCCAGCATGTTCGATACAAAATGTGTTCAGCATCTTATGTCACAAAAGCACTTACCGGTATGTTCTACTAGGGCACCTTAATTTTTCATTCAAAAGCAAGGGATAATTATGTACTCAATGACACCAACATTGGCTGGCTTTGCTCTTTGTTGTACAACACAAACAGTACTTCATTTTACAAAAAGCTTTTGATTACAATCTTTGCTCATCACATGCTGGCTGCTTACCGTAGTTTATTTCACTTGAAAATTTGTTTGACAAAAAAATATTTTCGGTCTGCAATGCCCGTGTCAAATGCCATAATTTACATGGCAAGGTTAGGTCGACCCAAATTAGTTAAGTATACGCCTGTTGATTCAAACATCGAACTTCACTAGACTACGCGAAAATATACAGAATGAGGCTACCCACGATATCATTTATGACGTCATTCAAGATGGCGCAGAAATAGTACACAAATGACGAAAAATCTCACCACTTAGTATCACAGGGCACCCAAGATTAGGATGCGTTCTCCTAACGTCGAATGCAATAATATTAATAATTATTATTAATTATTTTTATTATTATTAATTGATACCATAATACACGACTGTATGCTAAAAACTAGACTAGCCACACAGGGCGCGTAGCGTAACCTGTGAGCCACCATTATTATTATTATTATTATTATTATTATTATTATTATTTTATTTTTTTTTAAACAGCATTTATCCTTGTAAATAGTTTTGTTGTAAATATGTTCATGATATTCTTGAATAAATTATTATTATTATTATTATTATTTATTTAAAAAAAATTATTATTATTATTATTATTATTATCATTATTATTATTATTATTACTATTATTAGTATTATTATTATTAACAACAAGAACAACAACAATTTTTATTTGTACTCATTCTTGTTAAGAAAAAAATTATTTGGGAATGAAAATATTGAAGGTAAAAGTTTAGAGTACTGGCTGCCTGGAATAACCATAAGGGCTAGCAGAGCCAGGCAGCCAGTTGATATCAGCAATAAATAGAAATAAATTATAGGTCAGCAAGAAAACTGAAGCACAAATACACACATGAAAAGAAAAAAAAGAGAGAGAAGAGGAAAAACGCTCTTTCTACGCTATGAAGGAAGCCTAAACTAATTAAATTTATATATGAATACAAGGCATTAAGACTGAGAAAAGTGACAGAATTTAGTAAAAGACTAATTAACAGGTAATCTGGGAAACAACACAACTGTTAATAAGAATACAGGTAACTAATAATCATTGACAAGATCACTTTTTACTGATTTCTTGAAATTTGAAATAGAGCAGGTTTTCAAATTTTCACTGATTGAGTTCCATACTTTGGGGCCCTTAAATCTTATTCTAAATATTCCATAATAAGTTCTTACCTTAAGTAAAGTATAGTACATATTAGCAGTGTTCTCCTTTTCAGGCGGTAACTGGTATTACCGCCTGAAATCGCTTTAAAGCAGACCTAATAAACATCAGCCACGACTACTCTACCGGTTTGAAAACCTCTTTTACCTGTTGTGCTGAAAACAAGGGAGAACACTGTATTAGAGGCACTTCTTGTATTATAGTTATGTCTTTTATTGACTTGTGTGAAGAAAGTATCAAACACCAATGGTAATCATCTATTGTGAAATTTATGCATAAAGACAGCAAGACCTTTTTTGCAGCAACCCCCAAAGGATGAGAGGCCGTCGCCTTATGCATACACACAGACTGGAAATGCACCTCCATTGGTGTCAGGTGGCAGAGCTATGACTGCTGAGGGTGCAACTGGGACAATTGATGTGTAAATAAGTATTTTTAATTATTACATGCTTTGCATTACACTGTAGCTTGTGTGTGTTAATTGTGTAGAGACAGTCACTGGTATTTACGTAGATACCTATTTTAAGATTTGACATGTAAATAATTTTCTCTTTTATCCATAATTTTTTTTATATAACTCCTAGTATAGTGTATACTGTTTTAGGAGTATCTCTATTTAAGTATTAAAGAAGAAAACCAGGGCCAGGTTGTTCGAAAGCTGATTAACTGCAATCCGATATTAAAAATTAGCCAAGCTGTAGATTAGAGGTACAACACTTGTTATGTGGTGATGATTCACCTTCTTTACAAGTGACCTGATCAGGTGTGTGAGTATTAATTTACTAATTGCTACATGCAAACACTCAGAAAGGCTGAAACACTACAATGGCTACATCTGCAGCTAGCCCTGTGTGTGTCGGAATAAACTCACTTCAATTTACTTTTCCCATAAATACCTTAAGACATACATGTATTGTGTTTACTCGGAGCCATTATAACATGGCCTCCGAGTAAGGGCCACAGGCCAAAAGTAACCTGGCTCTCAGTTCTAGGTTGGTATCTAAGCAATAGTTATTTGTATTTTAAATTATTGTAACCTTTAATTAGCGTCACAATTTGGTTTTGAATTTGGTCGCAATGCAATTTCTGGTATTGCCAGTATAAGTTCCCTCTACTTTTTTATTTTTACCTCTGTTAGAAGTACATGTATAGAATGATTTGGGCTGTTACTTCGTGTCCCGGAGACAGATGACGTAAAACAGCAGAAAGCATTGTTTTCTATTGATGCCTTAGGAGTAAAAAATTCTGATGAAGTATTGCTCCATGTTTTTGCTTTACCTCATCTTTGTCTGGTACATGAAGTAAAAGCCATGATTTGATATAGATAGTCAAGAATAAATCGAAATTTCAATGCTTAAGTAGGTAGTTTGTTAACCCATTGACTACCGGCTGTTTTTACATTTTCGGAGTGATTTTCCACCTATAAACGATGAATAGCAATTCGTGACTCTTTATTTGAACTACCAGGGAAAAGTGGTGCTGTCCTAAGCCACTGGAGGCTGAAAACGTCATTTTGACGTAGCTATTTTTTATCCGTGAAGCGACAACAATGGCCCAAGTTGGGTTTGCTTGCGATTTCTGCTAAATTTACAGCCATTTTTCATCTTTAGCGGCTGCCTGATGAGCATCATTAAGCGTGACGGTAGCTAAGAGTCCACTTTCTCAAAGAATCGAGCAAGGTGATGTACTTTGTTGTTGAATTTGGCTTGTTACTCGACGAACTGGGAATTTGGCCGGTCGAACACTTAGTACCTTTGGGACTCGACTATTGATGAATTTCTCGACCTACCGCCACATATTTTGGAATTTGTGAGCACTGAAGATGACCACAAGCAGGAATTTTTGGCGGTAGGTCGGAGTGGCTGTATGTGAAAGAATTGGGAGAAGGAACGGGTGCTGTCAAAAATTCTCGTTATTTCCCAGCATGCAATGTGGTCTAGATGTTGAAAATGGCGGAAAGGCCCGAATGCACTGGAACAAAAGGCTGTATCTACGCTCGGGAGAAGAATATGAACAAAAAAAGTCATTTCTAAGCTAGAAAAAGGACTGAATTTCGTTATGATGGTTGAAGTTTGGTTTTTCGGCGATGATTTCCTTAAAAAACATGAAGGCAAAAAGGGGAATTTTTGTCGTTTCTCTTTGACGTTAAAAACGGTCAGTTTCGTTCTTGTCCAAACTCAAAAGGCCATATTTGGTAAAAATCACTACGTTTCTTGCATTTATTGGATATCCAAATTTAAAGGGCATTCCATTTCGTGCTCACAACTAACAGTTAAAGCAATATTCGTGCGATTGAGAAAGTTGCAATGTTTTGAAGCATGGGAGTTTTTTACGGCCGGTTTTGGCCGGCACGGGTGCCAGTGGGTTAATCAAGAACTCTGGCACACTTAAGTAGCACAAAAGTCAAGATGGCAGCAACTCGTGAAACAAGGTTCAACCTCATGATGGCCATAATATTAGTGTTGCAGGGAAGTAAAGTTGTATACAATTAATGTAAGTGACTGGCATGTACTTAGATTTACAGAAACCGCAAAGGTCTGTTAAGACAGTAGAATGGAGAGCTGTCAGCCTGCTGATTCAGCTGTTCACAGTTGTCTCATCAGCCAATTTAGGCGTAAAGTGAAAATGTATTAATTTAAAGGTATTTTCGAAGATGCTAAGTCTTTTAGAGTTTTTTCCTGTGTTTTAAAACTCCTTGATGGCTAAATTGTATTTGCACTAATTTACTGTTCATGTAAGCCTAGACGTGTTAGTATTTTAATTCACCACAGTTTGTAAATAAATAGAAGGGCAGGTTCCACTTATGGTAGTCGGTTGCATAATGATAACATGTAACCACTTTGTGTAGTAGTTTATACCAAAGTAAGGCTAGATGAATATGTTGCAGTCACGCTAGCTAACTCTTTCCACTGTGAAAATAAAAGCTTTTACATGCTTCCAAAAAAAATGTCTTCTTTCTTGTGGGACAAACACTAAAACTTGCTAAAAGTGTTGTTCATAGGAACTACGATAGGACAAGACACAGTCAGAAAACAACGCAGAGACATGTTTTTATAATGCATGCGTGCTTTAATGCATGTCTGTGGCCTTGTCTATACTCATTTTTGGAATATAAGGCCTGACTTAAACGTCGCAGTTTACATGTACAC
>JAEMWC010000015.1:412500-432500 GCA_016490735.1 Pachyseris speciosa | reverse complement strand
TTCAGATATGTCACATTGAATGGTGACTTCTTCATTCACATTGTAGTATTTGAACACCGGAGATTCAGCAAGGTACTTCTTCACAGTATTAAACGCGATACTAAGCTGCGTCAACCACTGCCACTCCACGTCTTTATGTTCCAATCTTCGTAATGGCTCTGTCATTTCGCTCAGATGCGGCATGAACTTCGAAAGGTAGTTCACCATTCCTAGGAAAGGCTTGAGTGCTGTGGCGTCTTCTGGCTCAGGCATGGCAACAATTGTTTCAATCTTCCTGGGGTCTGGTTTGAGTCCCTCTGGGATGAGCTGGCGTCCCATGAATGGTATGCTTGTCTGAGCATGCTTGACTTTCTCTTTGTTCAGTTTCAAGTTCTATTCTGTGCATCTTGTGAAGAATGATCGCTCATTTTGTTTAAGGCTCTTGTAAGCTTCTTCAGTGGTGGCGCCAAAAAAAGCAATAATTTCTACACCTTGTAGTCTCTCCACAAATTCGTGCATGGTTCTTTGCCATACGTCTGGAGCGGAACTGATACCAAAGGGCATGCGAAGCCAACGGTATCGTCCGAAGGAAGTGTTGAACGTAGTTTTGAAGCTGGACTCGCGGTCTAGTTTCTTCTGCCAGAATCCGTCTTTTGCGTCAACTACTGTGAAAAGCTTTGCTTTGTCAAGTCGAGTAGCGACCTCTTCTATAGTAGGCATCTGGTAGTGCTCTCGCTTGATCGCTTCGTTCAAATCCCTTGGGTCTAAACAAATTCGAATTTTGTTCGGCTATATTACGGCCAGCATGCTTGATACCCATTCTGTTGGCTCTGTTACTGGTGCGATGACGTTTCGCTGTACTAATTCGTCTAACTTTTCCTTGATTTTTGGGCGTACTGCAACTGGTACTCTTCTCGGGGGTGAACTTTCGGTTTCACTCTCTCGTCCGTGATGATCTTGTATTCGCCTGGAAGTTCTCCAAGTCCCTCAAAAACATCTTTGTATTCTTCAAGGATTGAGTTGCTTTGTGGTGATATCGCGAGCGACAATACGTCACAATCGGCTAGCGTGACGATTCCAAACGCGATACTTATGTTGAGTGATAGGATAGGCTGATAATCGCCATTGACGACGTTAAAGGTCAGAGTTTTCTTTATGTCCTTACGCCAGACTGGGAGGCTTATCTTTCCGGCGATCTGTTTTCGTTCTCCAGTGTAGGAAACGATCGATTTGTTGCATTTCCTGAGACGTTCTACAGTGTCCTCTCCAGTGATTGATTTGTACACTTTCAGTGGTAATCGATCGCATTCGGATCCAGTGTCCACTTGAAAACGGACTTCATTTCCGGGCTGTCTTCGGTTGACGTACAAATTTACAAGGGCTTTGTTTGCACGGCTGGGCTGTTCTCCAAGAGCGCAAATTTCATATTGATCAGGTCCATCATCTACTTGCACTGTAGCAACAGTTTTGCTTCGGCAAAGCGATTGGTATTGATTGATGTTGCCACATCGGTGACATTTCTGACCAAATGCCGGACGTTTTTGCTTTGTGTGTGTCGTTCCAAATCTGCCGCAATTACCACGCGATGATTGCTTTTGATGTTTGTTGTTTGCTGCACGCGATGGCATCGACGGTCTGTTGCTTTTTAAGCGACCCTGCCTTAGTACATTTACGGTTGCGTTTGCACCCACAAGCTTCACTTGGTGCTCGGTTTGTTCGGCTGCTTTGATGAGATCGACGGCTTTTTGCAACGTTAAATCATTGTATCGAAGTATTTCACGCATCCTGTCGTCTCGAATTCCTAAAACGATCCTGTCACGCAAAATTTCTGCCAACCATTTACATGAGATGGGCGAGACAACTCGGGTGGGGGCGAGTTGTCTCGCCTCGGCAGGTAGGGTAACCCTGGCAAGCGGGACAACTTTTTCTCATGTAAACACGTTGTCTCGCCTACCCGGGACGAAACGGCCGAAAATTAAATATGCGCGTATGCGAAAAAAAGTTATTTCGGTCCAATTTTTGAGTTAAAAAACGCAAATTTATTTCAAGGAATTACATTTTAAAAGCCAGTATTACCCACAGTGATCAGATAGATTGGGGAAGAAACTGATTCGGAGCTAAGTACGAAGCTAAGTTATGTGACACGTTATAAACTTCGAATTGGTTGATGGCTCACTGGTCCTTTTATAAAAAGAAGTATCGAAGCAAAAATGAACCTAGGAAGGAAATTTTCAATCAATATTGACGATATTCAATCAAAGAGCGACCAAATACAAAGAAAGAAGGGCAAATGAGGATTTGTAAATTTGAGACGTGCTATGAATAACTAAGAAGGGTGAACTTTGTCTCGGTCACGCAATTCTCATATAAACGCTCGGTAAAGTTGTCTCGGGAGGAGGGTTGTCTCGGGTATCCGAGACCATATAAACGGGCCCTGAGAGGGCAGAACTTCTGGAGCTTCTCCTGTAGCGTCTTCAGATGTCCCTGCTGTCGGCATTGTGGTTTAGCTTTCTTCTGACACCATGTAATGCCTGCTTGTGGATTCTGAGAGTTACAATGAATCAATAGTATTCTTATGATCTCGCGATATGCGTGGGGTAATCAGAGGTGTCGATTACACTACTATTATAACAGATCAAGATCACGCAAGTTAGTGTCACAATACAACGTCACAATCTGGTATCGCTACACTCTTACAAAGGGAACATACCCTTTCATTGTGAGGGATTTTTTCGTATCTAAGTGGATGACTACTTATTCTAATTTTGACTAATGCTTTTCTCGAAGGAATTTTTCTTGTTAAAACTAGGTGCGGCGAGGGGCTATAGTCCTCTTTGATTGTACAATAAAAACTGAGTTTTTGTGATTGTTGAAGGGTCTGGTTCCAGTAAACAACGTATTTATTTTTTATTTTGCCGATATTGAAGCTGACGATACTATTCCTTTTTATGCCCGTTTACGCGGTTTTTGTGTGATTTTTTGTATTAGATCGTGGAACGTTTTTAAGCTGTTTGATATTCGAAGTGGTTTAGCGTTGTCTATACTGTTATCGACGATATTCGGCATCAGTGGTGGTCAAAATGTTGGGGACTCACAAGGCTCAGCCGAGTGAGTCGGCAACAAATTCTGACCACTGTGATGACGCATATTGTTGTCGATAACAGTACAGACAACGCTAAACGACATTCCAAAATCGTTGACGTTAACGTGAGCACCGTTGTCTGGACTCTTAACGGCGAATTAGCCAATCAGATTGCGAGATTACTAGCATCTACATCTACATCAACATCTACATAATTTATTTGCAAAATCCAATAAGGACATCTAGCAAATTCCAGTGCAACGGGCAAAAATGAAACGAAATAAATAAATATGTGCAAATAAGGTAATAAATAATTATGGTATAAATAATAATTAATTTTTACAACTAGGAGTTTGATTGCTGCGTTCGGCATAAGTGAGCTTTCGTGAAAGCAGTTATGTGAAGTCACGCGTGGCGCTGTAATTTTCATCGCAGTTATTTTTTTAATGTATAAATTTGGTATAAAATAACTTTACCAGGCACACGAAAAGGAAAGTTTTCATGGCAACGTTGAAGGAACGGGTTTTCCAGTTTGTTACATTCTGAAATCCAGACGATTTGCATATGCGTGATGCACTTAAAATAAGAATGAGGTCATTATCTCATCTCTTACAGCATTTTGAACTTTTTTTAATCTTTTGTAGGTCCTCATAACAGGAATTTTGGGTTTTCTTGCTGCAAAGGATAATAATGTCCCCATTAAATGTTTGGTAAGTCGCAGTGATGTGCTCAGTGTTTCAGGGAATTCATGGTGAAATATTAATTAGTCCATATATAGTTGGGCGTATACAAATTATCAGTGCTTTTAGAAGCCGTGGCTTGGTATTATACAAAATTAATGCAAATTAATGTCTACAAAATTTGTCAAATTTCCTGATTTGGGCGAAAGTCTGGCGAAATGTTGGAGCTCTATTCGAAGTCAGGTGCACATACGCAACTGTAAAGAAACAATATTTTTTGCAAGGTTAACATTCCCTCAGTTAATCACATAAATTGATCAACCCAGAAACATTGTAATCACAAAAGAGAAGCAGTGCACACTGTGTATCAGGCACGCTTAAGGGGAGATAAACTAGAAGAAAAGACAGGAAGCTGGATGCCAGAAGAAGGAAGCAGACCTCAAGAGGAAGAGGCTAAATCCAGATAATCCCAAGACAGGGAGGACACTGATGGCAGAGGAAGAAATGGACTTAAAAGCAGCTGATGAATTACTGAGATATGCGGCAACATCAAAACTATGTAATGCTCCTTCAGCAACAGCTGTCAACAAACAGTGTTAATATAGCCACAATGATGCTTGACAACGCTAAAACCAAGTGAGACTAAGCATTGGAAACCTTGGAAAACTGTTGACTGACAAGTCACACACAATGTTAGAAAAGGCCATGTCAAATTTTGCCCCCCAGAAGAGCAAGCCTAAGGTTACTCAACCAGCTGAAAGAGCATTAAAAGCGTTAAACGTTTTCCTTCTTTAAAAGCCTTTAGTTTTTATTGTATGGAAGACATTCATTTGGAGACAATGAACTTTGACAATTTACTTTTAAGTGCACCTAACACCAAAATTTTTTTTCGCTAAAATAAATCTTAAAGTTTGCACCTGTCACAACAACATTTCGCCTTTATTTCCAGTTTTGGGCATTTTTATGGGCTTCAAAACGTACAAAAAATGAAGCATTGGGGCTTGGGTCTATTCTCGATTTGATGTCACAAACTGCTTTGCATGCATGTTTACTTTTAAAGACTTAATGCGATGTAAATCACTTTGTGATGTCAAATCGAGAATAGACCCAAGCCCCTTCTGACCCGGTCGTGGGACAGACGAACGCCAGATTTTGCAGCTTTTACAGTCTGTGAAAAGTCAAGATAACTGGTCAAGATTTGTTATAAAAAAAGTTGCAATGTGTTTCAAACAGGTGCAAAGATTTATTTTAGCAAAAAAATTTTTGGTGTTAGGTGCACTTTAAAAAACACTCCTAAAGGCATTGTGACTAAAATCAGTTGCATTAGTTTGTGAAATATCTAATGAGACTGAGTTGGAATCTAGTACAGTGTTGTAGGATGAGTTGTGCTTGATTACATAAGTGGCAACACTTGTTTCTACTTATATGGCAATGCTGGCATATTTTTGTGGGAATGAATACGCTGAGGTCTGTTTAAAATTAAAGCCCTGGGTTGAGTTGCTGTTGGAAGTGTTAAGAGGATGTAACTCAAAGAAATTTTTCCTATTTTTAAGACATCTTGGGGTGAGAATTTTTTTCCTATTTTCTGGCCACTGACATTCCTATTTCCTATTTTTTCCATGTTGTGTGAATAATATATGGCATAAATCACAACTGCTAGGATCATTTCTTCATTTCATTTTTCCATGTTATTTCTCACTTGACACCTTGTAAAAAGCAGCAAACAGTATTATGTGTTTGAGGGTATATTTGTTTAAAAACAAACCAACTGAGCCGCATGAAGTGTATTCTGTAAGACAGAATAGGGACTTATTACAAAATCTCATGTCCCAAAGAGGGGCGGGGGGGGGGGATATTAGAGAGGGGGGCTTATTACGAAAACCGACTTCCAAACGGGGGGAGGGGGCTTATTAGAGGGCGGGGTTAACAGAGACAGGGAGCTGTGGACTGTTTGAAAGCACTTCATGCTAACTACAACAACTACAACTACAACTTTATTTATCTTTACATATAAAAGTTAAGGGTAGTTTGCCCCGCAAATAGCTGAGAAGCTAGTCGTGGCGGGGCAAGACAAATACATATACAACTCAGATGAGTAGCTTAAGAAACAAAACAAAACAAAAAAAAGATCCTTAAATTAAAACAAGCCTTGCAGATAAATAAATTAAACGAACATGTAGTTAACACAGCGCTTACTGACATACAATGAGGAAAAGAAAAGAAAAACAAACATTAATTAAAGAGATTAAAAACTGGATCTATATACCTACTTTTTTAATGATCATGGGGATTTGAATATAGTCATCCTCCTTTTCTAAAATATCAAATAACAATTTGCGAAGAACTCGTTTGAAATTTTTTTAGGAAGATCCGTTATATAGCGTGGTATCTTATTCCACAGTTTTACTCCGAGTCGAGAAAAGGAATTGTTTAGTATTTCGAGTCTGGAACTTTTAACAGCGAACTTTCCAGATGTAGACGACCGTGTATTGTATGAGTGAATATTACGCGTTTTCTGAAATAAATTTAGAATATTTGTTGGGGCTTTATTATTATTGATATCATACATTAAGGTTGATACCGATTCATAATAAAGAAAAGTTATTGGTAGGACGTTTGCTTCGAGAAATAAAGGAATTGCATGGTCATGCCAGTCTGCGAAGTACAATAAGCGAAGAGCTCTTTTCTGAAGAATTAAAATTTTATTAAGATAAGTCTTGCATGCCTGGCCCCAGGCAGCAAGACCGTAGGTTAAATATGGCTGAACTAGTGACTTATAGATATTCAAAAGTATTGGTCGAGGTACAGTGTGGCGTAGCTTTGCAATCAGCCCAACATTTTTGCTAATTTTTGTAACAATAGAATCAATGTGATATTTCCAAGAGAGATTCTGATCAATGAGAACGCCCAGATATTTTATATAGACTTTAGACTTCTGTATTACCCACAATGAAATTTCACCAAGGTTTGTTTTGAGCATATGAAAGTTTAGACCAGCAAATTTTTCCATTTGTGAAATTCCATATAATATTTGGTTTTGCCTGTAATGTTGCCAATATTTTGGGAAATGTATGTACCTATGTAAAATTTTGTAGACATCTGAGCAGAATATATTGCTTAACCCATTCACTACTACACCGACCAAAACTGGCCGCGCAGAACCATGTCCCTTGTACTGCTTGTGACAGCATCAGTTTTAATGCTCATGGACAACTTTTACATGTAGCATGTGTAGAGGGAAGAGATCTTTCAAACCATACCCGAATGAGCATGATTTCATCAAACAGGCCTGAAAAAATGCGAAAAAAACAAGTGATGTTGAGCCGAAAATTTAACTGAAAATCTTGTTCCACTACCCACCTGTACTTCCTTCCATCTAATCCTATGACCCTGAAAGCTTTCCACAAATCTTTTCCCACCAAAAGGAAGCCCAGAAAATGCCCAGCAAGAGAAAAAGAAAATGAGGCAAGAAAAGTGAAAGAAAAGGGGAGGAGAGAAAGTGAAAGGGAGAAGGAGAGGGGATGGTGAAACTTTTCAACCCAAAAACTAGATGTATCTTGAAATTTTCTTTTCTGCGCATACCCAAACTTGGAAAGCTAATATTAAGCATCAGGAGCAGAAGGGTGCGAGGAGCTCCACCAGCAAACAGAGTTTTGGGCATTTTTGGTTCTTTTTGGCTAGATTCTGGCCAGAAAATGGCTCAACGAGCTTCAAAAGGAGTCTTTCGGCAAAATGCCCAGCAGGCAATGGGTTAAAAGTGTCATGAAATTTGCAGACATTTTGGTGACATTATACAAGACCAATACATGAAATTTGTTTGCATTAAACTTTTGCACAGCACTTTAGTTCCCAGTTACCCTGATAGAAATAAGTGTTGTTGTTAAGATAGAAGATCATAGATGGCCTGGCAAGTTTCAATATTTTTGATGAAATGAAGATTTCAAAGGACGTGACACAAAATCAGAAAGAGAACAAAAACAGAAGGGAACATAATTCCTAATGCTGTGCTCTGTCCTATCACAAATCTCAGAGCTTGGTAGTCAAGCTAGGTGATCATTTTCTGACCACCTGTCCCCATTAAACATCTTAGAGGGTCTTATATATATTCCTGAGAGGGAGCAAGGAGTATTCATACATTCATAATAATTATTGCCTATTAATGTCAACAGATTGGTTGTTTCATGGGTTTCTCCATCACCGCTTGTGTCATGGCTGGAGGCATGTTCATCTGTTATTGCTTTGCTGTGGCTAGATTTGGCAAACGTCTTCGTTGTAAGCCTTTCTATTATGATTATGACTATCCTACCTATGGATATCTTGACGCGTACTGTTTAAGTTTAGAAAGGTACAGCGCTGAAGTTGGTGCTGGTTTGGGTTCTTGCCAGCTGATCTTTGCCATTGTGGAGTTTTTTGTTGCTCTTGCATCATCCATCCATTGCTGCAATGCTGTCTGTTGTGGAGCACCTGCTGTGGGTTCTGTAAGTAATGTGGCTTTTGCTGTGGTTCACTTACCCTTCGGATGTTAATGTTAGCATAACTGGATGTTAAGTTCTCTTTTTACCATGTAGGTAACAGCTAATACCCAAGTAGTGTACCTGCAGCCTCAACACATGTATGCAGGAGACCAAGCTGGTGTGGTGGTTATGCAGCCTACTGGTGCCATGGCAACTGTACCTCATGGCTACACAGCAGCAGGAAAACAAGCTGTCTTCATTCCTCAGGAGGTAGGTTTCACAACGGGAAAACTGCTCAGTAGAATACTCTGTAAGGCTTAATTGACAGAGTAGAAATGATTTTATTTCTCTGCAAAGTAAATGATGCAGCTGGGAAGTACTTCTCAAGACGCCTTAATGGAATAGTGGAATGGTGTTACTTTTAGTGTGACCACCATACATGGCATAACAAATAGCGCTACCATGCACCCATCACTGCTCAAAGGGCTACATTTATGGTTAAGTCCCTTTTTCCAATTCTGAACCACAGACTTTTTTGTTATGCAAAATACACTATTGTAAATAGTCTGTGGGATTTGTTTCAGTGGTCGTGAGTACTTGAGAAATTGATCCATAGATTCAAAAGTTCAACTTACTCTGTACATTGCGCAATATCTTAAATAGTGCCCCAGCCGACAGATACTTCTTATTAAGCGTAGTCGTTTTGATGTCCTGTTGTTTGCTGTTGGGATCTGGCTAGCAAAGGGTGACCCGAAAACACTGACCACCGGTCCATGGACCCCACTACTGACCGGGTCCATGGACTACTTTACGGACCGGTCCATGGACTACCCCTACTGACCCCCTCTACTGACCCCCCTAAAAAAACAACGGTAACAAAAAATGGCAACTAGAGATTTTATTTGCTTACCGTTTGTCTGGATAGGCCACTCACGAGGGCGAAATTTCGACTATTACCAGCTATTACGCTGCACAAATATTGCTGCCTCCCTCACTTTGGCGACGTATGGAGGACTGAAGAAAGTACTTCGAAACATCGCCTACATGTACTTGCAAATGAGGTTGAGAGCTGGTAAAGAGCACGACCGATAACTTAGTTTTACTTGTGTACTGTCCTTGTGTATTATGCACCTGTCACTGGAAACCCCACCCCCCTTCCCCCCCCCCCCCACCCCGGGGAGACGTGGGGCATTAGACAGCTGAACGAAAAATAGGAAGAAAAAGTCCGACCTTAAAGGGGAGCACCTTTAGTCTAAGCCCCTACTAAAAGTTTGGATTTTTCAAAGATTGGTTAACATTTAATAGCGAAATATGCAAAGTCCTACTTTGCTGACATACCTTTGAAACACTGTGACAACTCATGTTGCTTATCCATCAGCTAGGTCAGTGTTAAAAAGGGGGGGTTAGATGGGCCTGCGCGACTCCGACTCGCGTGTTTTTAGCCTTGAAGCTATATTTTTGTTCTAACGAGTATGTCTTTCAGGGAACGCCCTCTCTTGTAGGATATAAGTGGCGGTTCCTTAAATATTTCTCTGAGCGTCGGTTGTTTCTCAATAAAATGCCATTTGCTCATGAGGATTTCTTTTAAGTTTGGCACTGATGGGTGATATTGTGTTACAAACGGCAAGATTTGTTTGTTTTCTTTCTCTTTTTGTCGGAGGGCTTGTTTCTTGTTTTGAAACTTTACTTCTTAGAGGTTTCTTTGTATAAAGGCTTAAGGGTAACCTCTATCAACAAGGTGTGTTTTGAAATGTTCTACCCTCTCTTCAAATATTGTTTAAAGGCGCTGTTACACTGCAATGTTTCGTGCAACTTGTGTCGCAACGCCATTGCGAGACAAGTTGCACGAAACATTGTATCAAGTGTAACATTCCCTGCAACGGCTAAAATCGTTGCGAGACAAGTTGCACGAATTGTTGCAGAAAGAAGAACTCGATTCTACTTTCTGCAACGGTTCGTGCAACTTGTGTCGCAACGATTTCGGCCGTTGCAGGGTATGTTACACTTGGTACAATCTTTCGTGCAACTTGTCCCGCAATGGCGTTGTGACACATATTGCACGAAACATTGCACAGTGTAACAGCGCCTTTAGAAGAGTTTGTCCTCATAAGTCTTAAAGCCTCTCGTTTCACAAACCCTCTCCTAACACCGGGTGGGTGACAGGATGAGAAATGTGTATATTGAAATGTCTCAGTAGGCTTGAAATGGGTTCGCACATCAAGAACTGATGCTGTTCCGAATCGTGCGCCTTTTTGTATATGATAGTGTCCAAGAAAGTTATTTCAATTTCTGAAACTTCAACCGTGAATTTAATTATTGGGTGGTGTTTGTTTGCTTTCTCAATGAACTGTTATATCTCCTCTGTTTGTGTTCCAGAGGGAGAAAATGTCGTCTATGTAGCGTTTCCAAACGAGCGGTTTAATCACGCTTTAGCTTAAGTGTAAACTTTATGAATCCTGTGCATAATAAAGTATCTATCTATCTATCTATCTATCTATCTATCTATCTATCTATCTATCTATCTATCTATCTATCTATCTATCGATCGATCGATCGATCGTTTCTGTTTCGACATTTGCCATGAAGATATTGTCGAAGGCAACAGCCATTTTCGTCCCCAGAGCAGTTCCATGTGTTTGGAGATTCTGTATGAAGGACAACACAAACGCATCAAAATGGCAAAGAAAGTCGTTTAACTCACCTTCAGAACCCGCCCTTTTGAACAATCGACAATGTGCTTCGGACTAGAGTCCAGTTCCCGTCTAAAATATAAATTGTCTAAAGTGAACTATGCCCCCACCCCCTTATGGCGTTAAATCTCCGCCAAAAATCAAGTTTTATTTTCAACAAGTTTTCATTTTAAACGTTATGTTTACAATTTAGATATGAACTTGTAAAAACAAAACTCTTTCTTTGCATTCAACATCATACCATATTGCCATCAATTCAAGTTCAAAGATGCTAAACAAGATTCAAGATTGAATTTTTCTCTTCAAAAATCAACTATTCGCTTCAACAATCTAGTCTTCGTTTCAACATTCAAGCCTTCGTTTGAACATTCGAGTTTCTGAGAACGATCAAGCCTTCCCCTCAACATTACATTTTTCGCTTCAACGTCAAGTCTTTGCTTTCAGCCTTCTCGAGGATGCGCCCGAAATGACGCACAAGTTTTGAAGTTTTGGTTTGAACTTCACGCTTGACTAACTCCGATACTCAAGGTCAGGCATGCAAACTTGTAGCCTACCCAGCATGCTTTGTTTTCTTCATATCGAAGATCGTGGCCGCCTCGCGCGTGGAAACCAGAACATTTTTTGTTTCTCCACAGCTTGAAACTATTTCTGCTTTAGACAACGTGTTAGATCCATCGCTAGACTGTGTCAAGCGAATCTTTAAATATAAGAGTGAGAAGTGTTGACGGGCCTACGCGACTCCTGCGGTTCGCTAATGGATTGTGTTTTGCGTTTATAGCTTTGCACTAGCCAGAATGTCTTTGAGGGATTTTCCTTTGCGATATGATAAGAGTGGAGGCTCTGTAAAGATTTCTCTTAGTTGTGGTTGATTATGTATGAGGTGCCATTTCCCCAATAGTATTGTCTTTAAGCTGGATGATTTTGCGTTACAAAGTGCAGTATTTTCTTACATGCATTCTTGTTCCTTTGTTCTAGTGACGCTTTTCTGTCAGTGAATTTGACTTCAGAGAGGTGTTTCTCTACAACGTTAGCTGAGTATCCTCTATTTTGAAGGCGTCTCTGGAAGTTTTTCATGTTTTCCTCGACGGTTAATTGTGAGGAATTTGTTCTCAGAAGCCTTAACGCTTATCCCTTGAAAAAGGCCTTAACATACTACAAACCCACTGAGAATTATTTAATTTTTTAGTGCCGGTTTTACTCACCCAGGCCGCCCAGCCCAAATCTTATTGAAGAGATCATATAACACCATGCCATTTGCGCTGCCCTGCGAGCCGGAGTTCATTTGTGCTAGTATTACGATGTTTTGCGAAAGCCTGGTTTCAGAGGCACCCAACGAGCAAAATCAACCACTGAGCTATAGAAAGGCATTTTTAAATAGTTATGGTGTTTGGTGGAGTCCGTTTAAGTTATGTTTTCGTTAGCTAGAAGAATTTGATCTGTTCGGATCCCTTAGCTGAAATTTTAATTGCCCGAAAATGGTAGGGAATAAAATCATTCTTTGAGAAAATGCTAGCTGAAATGACCTTTCCACGAACTTTCTAGGGGACTATTTTCTTTCCGAAAAGACTAGCTGACGTTTTTGACTGCCAAAAACAGAAATTACGACCTTTCCGAAAACCTCAGGGGCTATGATTTCCCATTGCGAATCTTTTAGGCCACCTTTCAGTTGCGAAAACCCGAGTACTCTCTTTAATCGACGCCGAAAACCAAAGGCGAACTACATTCTACCGAACAAATATCTACCGAAACTTGTCGCTGGGTGCCCCTGTGGTTTGAAACAACCATCACATCAACACGTAAACAAGCGTAATTTGATTGGACACACTTACACCAGCTTTACATTAACTTTACTTTCAGTCTAGTCAAGTGCAACTTTATGCAAACTTTATATGGCGTGTAAAGGAAAGTAAATCTGGCTCATCAACTTTCAAAAATCTTTACGCAAGCTTTACGTGCGATAGACGTAAATACCTTTACTACAAATCTTTACGAAGTGGCGTACACTTGCTTCACCAACTTTACGCACATTTACGGCAACCTTAATTTTTCGTAAATCTCTTTATGGGTACTCCCATAAATTTCGGATAGGTGTGTGCCGCAAAGGGTCTGAAACCCTGACCCTATTTAAGGATGAAGCAAACAAAATTTGATACCCTATTCAAGGACGCGACCCGAAAAAGCCGGAAAGAATTGGCGTGAAACAAAAGCCGGATTCAACAGGCTAATAAGGAACGATCCAAACAACGGCTTACCGCTGCGGAAAAACAAGCTGATACAATTTAGGCACCCTATGTAAGGATCACACAGGGAACTCTATGCCAAAATGGGCAAAAATGATACCGTATTTAAGGATACCCCTATCCAGCGGCACAATACACGAATTTCACCACCAGGCCTGACAAAAGGCTTTATCAAATTCCTCACAATTAACCTTTGAAGAAAACATGAAAAACTTCGAGAGACGCCTTCAAAATAAAGGATACCCATAGAGAAACACCTCTCTGAAGTCAAATTCACTGCCAGAAAAGCATTACTACAACAAAGGAACAAGAATGCACGTAAGACAATACTACCCTTTGTAACGCAATATCACCCAGCTTAAAGACAATACTATTGGGGAAATGGCACCTCATACAGAATCAACCACAGCTAAGAGAAATCTTTAAAGAGCCTCCATTCTTATCATATCGCAAAGGACATTCTGGTTGGAGCAAAGCTATAAACGCAAAACACAATCCATTAGAAAACCGCAGGAGTTGCGTAGGCCCGTCAACACTTCTCACACTTATATTTACAAGATTCGCTTGACGCAGTCTAGCCTTAATACTACACCATCTATTTGCGATAGATCTAACATGTTGTCTAAAGCAGAAATAGTTTCAAGCTGTGGAGAAATAAAAAAAATGTTCTGGTCTCCCCGAGGCAGCCTCGATCTTCGATATGAAGAAAACAAAGCATGCTGGGTATGATACCAGCGCGCATGCCTGACCTTGAGTATCGGAGTTAGTCAAGCGTGAAGTTCAAACCAAAACTTCAAAACTTGTGCGTCATTTCGGGCGCATCCTCGAGAAGGCTGAAAGCAAAGACTTGACGTTGAAGCGAAAAATGTAATGTAATTTGAGGGGAAGGCTTGATCGTTCTCAGAAACTCGAATGTTCAAACGAAGGCTTGAATGTTGAAACGAAGACTAGATTGTTGAAGCGAATAGTTGATTTTTGAAGAGAAAACTTCAATCTTGAATCTTGTTTAGCATCTTTGAACTTGAATTGATGGCAATATGGTATGATGTTGAATGCAAAGAAAGAGTTTTGTTTTTACAAGTTCATATCTAAATTGTAAACATAACTTTTAAAACGAAAACTTGGATGTTGAAAATACAACTTGATTTTTGGCGGAGATTTAACGCCTACCCCCTTGGGGCTGGTAAGTCGTCTAAGCACTTGCAAATCCCCATGTACGCCCCAAGTCCCCCCGGGGTGGGGGTTTCCAATGACAAGTGCATTATTTACCTCCGCCATTTTCACTGTTCCACTGTAAAAATGAAAAACATAAGCTTTCGGCTATAAGTCTGTAGCCTTTAACGAATGGAAAATGTAACGCGCGGACGGAAATGTACGAAGAGCGAAAAGATAAAGATATGCGGGAGAAGAGAAAGATATGCACCCTCTTCATATATATTTCCGTCCGTGCGTTACATTTTCCATTCATTAAAGGCTATAGACTGATAGCCGAAAGCTTATGTTTTTAATTTTTAACTAGAGAACGTTTTTTACTACTGTTTCTCTGGATAGGCCACTCGCGTGTGCGAAAGTTCGACTATTACGCTGCGCAAATATTGCTTCAGTATTTCCTTGTTGTGATACAAAAGTTGCTGCTTTTCATATGTGAATTATTCTGTTAGCAGTACTTTCCCTTTCCCTTCTCTATCATTCATAACAGAGTCGCCCTGTTTAAAGATTTGGCAACTTAACTCATAACAGTGAAATTCGCGCATATCTCAGTTCTTTGCCGAAGGAGCACTATTTTGTGAAGCCTGGGACGAGGTAATGAACCCGCAGGGGAATGAGCTGAACAAAATCGCGGAGGTAAATAATACACAAGGACAGTACACAAGTAAAACTAAGTTATCGGTCGTGCTCTATATCAGCTCTCAACCCCATTTGCAAGTACATGTAGGCGATGTTTCGAAGTACTTTCTTCAGTCCTCCATACGCAGGGCTTGCAATAAGATTTGAAGTAGCGTCTGCCCGTATAATAGTAGGTGGCTGTGACTATTTAGGTGGGCGAAGGCCACCTTTTCTAGGGGGTCTTGGGGGCATGCTCCCCCAGAAAATTTTGAAATTTAGAAGCTCGGAAATGCGATTTCCAGCATTCCTGGCATGAGAAAATAAAGTTAATGATGCATACCATTAACCCTTTAATTGGCAGATTTCTGTGTTTTTCAAGAGCTTTTGTGAACATGTAAGGTAATTGAGTTTGGCAGGAATGCTTGCCACGTGACTTACCAAGGCCCAAGCTGCAACCCCACCCTTAAATTTACACCAAACATCATGATATATAGCCAGTGTGGTCGTAAAGCTATGAGAAGATGCTGTCATTCAACTGAAAGTATAGCTAATTTCTTCATCAAAATCTTGACAAACTTCTTCCTCCTTAAATAATTTTGATGATTACACTGGCCACTAGTTCAGTAGTAATTTATACTTTGACAATTTCAGTACTGTTTCTGACAGTTCTAATTCTAGCTTTGTTGACCGTTTTGAAAATTAAATGACACCTGCAACTGTCCAGTCTGAATATGACTCAAAGTCTGAGTCATAGTCAGAGTGAGAGTCATCCATATCCGTGATATCGGGAAGTTTAAGAGCGCTGATTACTGAATTAACTTCTTTCTCCAAATCTTCAACTCCAATCCCATCTCCCATGGCATTCACTTGTTCTGGAACATCTAGTGCCAGTGGTGGCAGCATATCAACTTGGACAGCAGCATTAGAAACTGTTGGGCAGTTACTGGAAGTGGCACTTGCAGGGATTGATTTCGCAATTTTTCTACGAGCTTTCACTTCATACCACTTTTTCTCTGCTTTTTTGACCAGGCTTACACACTCCTGTACTTCTGGCCCATTGATTGTAATGTGCATTAGTGATTCCAACATATCACCTTTCAGAGAGCTTCTCAGCTTTGTTTTCAGTCGTTTGACTGCTGATGCCCCACGCTCCGGCCAGGCGTTGCTTACGGGCAGAGACATGCACACTTCTTTTTGTTGATGCTGGAAGCGATCTTTTTGGCTTGTTGCTCGGAATCGATTCATTTCAGTGACAGAACTGCATCTGCTCCCTTGACATGTGTAAAAACTGTGACAGTGTACAGGTTTGTCGACTGAATTTCCAAACGATGAGTGAACAAAGTATTTCATTTCTTCGGCTAAAGGCCCTCCGTCTGGCTCAGGAGTTTCGGAAGATTGCCGAGATGACGAGGCATGATCTGTGACTTCAGGTATACTTTCAGTTGGGTTGTCATCTGAATCATTGCAATGTGTCGCATTGTTTTCTGCAATTAATATTCTTAACTAAGCGAAGAACAACACAATGGGTTTCTGAGAAACAATTGCAAAGTCAAAATTTATTCAAAATACCTGATCCGGTTCGTGGTTTCTTTGTAAAGAATGAAAACCATTCACTTTGTCCGAGGCTACGCTTGGCCGCCATCTCTGTTCAACCAACCACGTGGTAATAGTTTGGGAGCGAGGCTAAATTTCATTATGATACCGCTGAAAATGGCTGAGCATTCCTCAATCAGTTGTGATCCGTCGCAGTACAGAAATCGTGTTGATATAATTTTGCTTTATTCCAAAATTCTCAAGGCAAGAGTGCGCTATATTTTATCAGATTTATTTCAACTGAAAAATGGGTAGGCTGTAAACATTGCAAGAGTTATATTTTTGAAGTATTTGATGACAAACATGGCCAAGTAGCCGGTGACTCGATGACTCGCAGCCGCCGGAGCTCTGGCGGTAGCCGGCTTCTAATGAAAGCCCTGTCCATACATACGTCGCCAAAGTGAAGGAGGCAGCAATATTTGTGCAGCGTAATAGTCGAAATTTCGCCCTCGTGAGCGGCCTATCAGACAAACGGTAAGTAAATAAAATCTCTAGTTGCCATTTTTTGTTACCGTTGTTTTTTTAGGGGGGTCAGTAGAGGGGGTCAGTAGGGGTAGTCCATGGACCGGTCCGTAAAGTAGTCCATGGACCCGGTCAGTAGTGGGGTCCATGGACCGGGGGTCAGTGTTTTCGGGTCACCCGGCTAGCAAATGTGCTTAAACTATTATTTAAATCTTAAATAATTTTAAATAATGGTGAATTTACCATGATGCTATTATTCACAGCCTGGAGCAATGCAGCCTCCTGCCAACTGCGCTATGCTATCTGGTTCCTTCCCTGCTGGTGAAGTACCTGTGTCGTATGCTGGTGCCACCATGGCAACTCAACCTCACGTTCAGGTATGAGGCATAATTTTCAGCTAAGCTCCACCAACAGTTATGTGACCTACATGTAATTTCATTTACCGTGTGACCTCATATGATTTCCAGGGGCGCGTACCATTTCTCTGTATTCTGCATGCACAGACTGACATTAAATGAGCATGAGAACCACTGAACAAAATGTAGGTCAAATTCTCTTACCGGTAAATATGATTTTTTTGCTAACTGAGAACAGTGTTCCAAACAGCACTGATAAACTAACACTGGGTTAGTGATAACTTTGATCCCAGTTTAATTTCTGTTTGATAGAGATGTTTTCAAGAGATTTCTATCCTTAAGTTTAGTAGTATATCGAGTAGTCATCAAATACCACCTCGTCACATTTTGTCACTTGTCACTTCGTTCCTCGTGACAAAATGTTCCTTGGTAGTATTACTCGGTATGCTACTCAGGAGCCATCCATCAAACACAATTTGGCAACCAACCCCTTGTGCATATTGAACAAGTGCACCCTGAGGGTATGAAAATTTGTGAATATATTCAAACTCTCCCTCTCAAGCTTCGTAAAAAAATCTTGAAGGAAGTCGTTGCAGCAAAACTTAAACAACGTTCAGATATAGGTCGGGGCACAATCCTGAATTACATTAATTTTGCCGCTTATTGCTCAAAAAACGAGAGAATAGCAAAAGTTACAAAATGCGCCAAATGCAGTCGTTGTATAAGAAACGACATGTGCTATATTTGCTTAAAGGAGGGAAAAGTTCATTGCATGCCAGAAGTGTTTGTTGTGAAGGAGGGTATTAATGGAATTAATTATGAGGAAGTTGTCACTTATGTATAACAAATTAAACAACTTTCTTCATGCAAGAAAAACTTGTGGACCCGCTTGTATACGAAGTGGCTCAAGAAATCACTCGTATTCTGGATGAAGAAAAGAGGCGCCCTTTTGAAGAGACATATTCAGTGTTTCAATGATGGAGGGTAAAAAAAAAAAAACTGGTCACCGAGCTTATTGAAACACTTGACAGGACCATTTCTTTTTTGCATTTGTTACCACCATCAAAAAAGGAGGAACCCTTTTCGCCAGAAACACTGAACATTTTTAAGGCATTGGTCGCGTGTTTGGATGATTTTTATTATTTCATGTTGGAATGGAATGAACGTGACATAAAAAAATTGGGGGAGAATTATGACGATATCTTTGATCTGTTAGCAGAACTTCATTTTCTTGCTGAGAAAAAAGCGCAACAACACACCCATGGCAGTTAACGAAATCAATAAATTTGTTGACTTTTATTTTAGTGGAACCTCAAGGATGAAGCCCAAGCCCCAATTTCTCCTTTGTGTTGATAGCATTGCACACCAAAGCATGCCCCCATTGTCTCTCCAGGAACCGCATCGAGCGCTTTCACCATTTTCCTGTCAGCAGCATGCTTGCACTTTTTCTCGTCCGAACCATATTTTTTTGCCCAATGTCCACAACTGCTGTAATCCACATCGTGTTGCATCGCAATTGCATCCGTTGTGCCCGTTGGTTTTTGAAAGATTTCCGAATCTCCCCCGTCTCTGGATTGTAGTCCAGTTGCCAGTCAAGGTGGTTGTATTGGCCTGAGTAGTTGTGTCCCGGAAGAGTCCAACCTTTCTTCGGTTTCGGACGTTTCCCAATCATCGCGAGGATGTTGACCCCCAAACCATAGTAGTTTCGCGCGGTCTTCTGGAGAACATCCAGGAAGCCATGGTGGTTCGGCACAGCTTTGGAGAAGGCTTTCAAAAACTGTTGCAAACTTTGGAACCAAGACCCCGTAGCGAGTAAACCGTGGGTCGACAAAGTCTACCAACCCCGACCCAACAACCCCCTTTCCATATCCCTTCCACTTGATTAAGACTCATAGCTCCGCGTGCCTGTCTTTGTACTGCCGTTTGTATTCTGCGACCAAGGCACGCCCCTCTTCCGGAGAAACAACTGGGCCTTTGAAAAGGGTCTGATTGGACACAACACTCCACAACTTCTTGAAATCCACAAACGGGAAGGGAACAGGAAGTCCGCGTCCATCGAGATCGGGCCTGTCAGTCTTGTAACGGATGTTGGGCCGCACCTTCGTGGAGAGCTGGTTCAACGCTTTGCTCCCAACCTTTCAAAGAACGGGCTTGCCCTTCTCCACAGCCCAATCAATCGCCTTTCTTTGTAGGTCGGGATTCCTCATCGCCTCCGACACATAGTACCACCCCATTTCCAATCCTTTCTTTGCAAAAAATGGGATGCCATGTTCCAAGAACAAATCCATTGTGGTTCCAGCAATATCTGTGCCAATTCCAGAGCCCTATGCAACAGAGGGCCCCGCTAGTTTCCCGACTTCGGCAAGAATCTTGTTTTTGTTATGCCACAGACCGCACACTTCACTTTCAACATTTTCCGGTTGTTTTTCGTCGTGACAATCCTTTCCGTCCCAGGTACATTCGGAGTTTTCCGTTTGTCCCACACGCAGTACACGTCCACCATCACGCTATATTTTCGAAGTAATTTTTCACAACTTTCTCATTTTCGCGCACATTTCTGGAAAACATTTGGAGAATATCCCGATAACTTTTCCCCCTGTTGCGCTCATTGAGGAACAACAAACAATAGTATCCACA
>JAEMWC010000015.1:330000-407500 GCA_016490735.1 Pachyseris speciosa | reverse complement strand
GGGATAACTGACTGGCAACCCCACAGTGGAAACGCTCAACAAATCATCGTTCGCCACATCGTTCACCTTTCTCGTGATCAAGTCACAATGGATAAAAACCCAATCTACACCCCTTGTTATGTTTGAAATCCTGTCTCCCACGAAACTTGTCGCGCCTGTCAGAATCTTCTTGTCGAAGCCCAACAGTTCAGCGAAGTTCCCGGCAGAGAGGTCAAGCTCGTAGTCTGTGGCGACTCCGATCACGACCCGATGGATCGTCAAATCAAAGTGCAGATTGAAAATGTGTTTCTTGTCCGTGGCAGAAGGGTCAACATACCCCGTGTGCGCCTGCAGTAAACAAGGCGAGGTTGGTGTAGCCATACATCCCATTGGGGAACATCAAAGTTTTCCAAGCTTCGCCCTTCTTCCTCCATTTCAGCTGGTTGTTGTTGTATTGCGCCGCCATGTATTGCCAAGAATAGGTCATTGTGATCAGCTCGTTAAGGGCTGCTTCGTAGTTCTGCGTTGGGTCGAGCTCGATCGGAGGGTGGAAATGGAACCGAAAATCGTGGGTATTTTGGTTGTGGCGCCCCGGTTCCAGCATCGCATGCCGAGAGTCAATCAGCAGGTGGAGAGTCATCCTATATAGTCTCGCAAAATTTTCTGACCTTGAGCTCGTGTCAAAAAGTTGCGTTTGACGAGTTTGGAAACCAACCGCGTGATGTCTTGTCGCAGTTTGCGCAAAATATTTCCTGCTCTCAAAGAGCCAATTTTCACATACAGATAGTTAATCATCTCTTCTTCCTCTGCGCCCACCCCGCTCCCCTCCATCCATTCTTCCAAATCTTCCTCCTCGTCGCCAGCAACAGCGGGCCTGCAGGCTTGGATTTGCTCGAAGGGGCTTGGATTTGCATCTCACGGGTGGATTTCGTTTGTGGAGGGCTTTTTGCCAGCCGCTTCCTCCCTTCTCGAAGCTGGCTCGCCGACAGCGGGGTTATTCGAACAGGTGGAGGGGCGACGGCATTCGTGCAGCGAGAATTTCATCTCTGCGCCGTTTGATGTCCACCAAAGACCAACCTTTGTATCTTCCAGTTTTCACCTCTTCTTGCCCGCTTCGCTCCATCTTCGTGGCCAGGCTGCTGAGCGACCGCAAATTGTTTGATTCGTTGTATGACTCGAGAAAATCTGTTGACGCTTCTTCCCCCCAAGTTTGGCGTGCTGTCTCTTCCTCAATTGGCGGAGGGGGTGAAGGAAATTCAAATTCGTCGCCGTCGTCTACGGGCGAGGGAGGGGGTGTGGGAGGAGGTGTTGGAGCCTTCGGTTGGAAATCCTGCCAGTCGAACGGGTTGATTCGGTAGAACTCCTCCATTCCGTAGTCGGGGTAATTGGTTTGAAAACCCGCTCCGCCTCGATTGCTCGCATTGCCTTTGCAAGTTTGTCTCGTTTGAAAGCTTGCCGAATCTCTTCTTCTTGTGCCTCCAGCTTAGCTTCTGCCACGGCCCGCTCTCGTCTCTTCTGCACAGACATATGTTTTGCTCGTATACATATAGATGAAAATTCCGAACTATGATCCCGGCGCAGCGAATACAAATTGGCTGCAAGGAGACCCTTCCATGCCCGAGGATATTTTCCGGATACTGATCTGTGGCCCCAGCGGTTCCGGCAAGACAAACATCCTGCTGCACATGCTGTACCAGCTGTTGGAGTTCGACAAGGTTCTGCCCTTTTCAAAGAACCTTCACCAGAGCAAGTACCAAGCTCTTCTGGATTACTTCGCCGAAAGAATCAACCCCAAGGTTGGTTACGAAGTGATCGAAGCGCATGGCGGCGACGACATTGTTCCGCTCGAGGAGCTTCAGCCCGACAACCAGAAAATTGTCGTGTTCGACGACTTGGTTTGTGAAAAGAACCAAAACAACATAATAAACTATTTCATAAACAGCCGGCACCGCAACTGCGCTGTGATCTACCTCTCCCAGGACTTTTTCAAAACCCCCAAAAACATCCGCAACTACTGCAGCCATTTCTGCAATTACGCTTTCCTCCCAAGAGAGAACAGACGGATCGCGGCAGATCTGGGGGTAGATCCCGACTTGCTGGACCGCGCAACCGACAAAAAATTCTCGTTCTTTTATTTCGACAAACCCAAAAAAGGGATGAAGAAAAATTTTGACGAGAATATATAGGATGACATGGAGAAAGACAGCAGCATCGTGAAGACAGGCGTTCTCAACCTGGGCGAATACCGTATTCACAATGAAGGTTACCCGGACAACATTCTGGACATGGTGAACAAAAACTATCTCGATTCGGAAGTCCGTGTATCGCAGATACAACGGACAGACGATCTTGACCTGGGTGGCCACTACATTTACAATGTAGGCTACCCGAAAGCAATTCCGGACGTGGCGAACAAAAAGTTTGACGAGAGAAGAAATTGGGTGGCTGAACCAACTTCCGGGAATGTTTTTCAGAAGAGCGGGAGAAGGAATCCCCGGACCTTGCGGCCCCCCTGGACCGCGAGGCCAACATGGAGAGAAAGGGGATCCCGGCCCAGCAGGACCTACTGGCGCGCAAGGGCCAACGGGACCACACGGCCCTGCAGGGCTTGCCGGGCCACGAGGGACTCGAGGGTTGCAAGGCCCAGCAGGACCACAAGGCCCACAAGTTCCACAAGGGCCGACAGGTTTGGGCGACTTCAAAAAAGACGGCAGCATT
Source organism: Pachyseris speciosa (assembly GCA_016490735.1). Taxonomy (NCBI): domain Eukaryota; kingdom Metazoa; phylum Cnidaria; class Anthozoa; order Scleractinia; family Pachyseridae; genus Pachyseris; species Pachyseris speciosa. The sequence continues at coordinate 404,803 of JAEMWC010000015.1, read as the reverse complement.
GCAATGACAGGCCCCCTCGATATGGGTGACAACTTGATTCACAATCTCGGCTACCCGAAAGACATTCTGGATGCTGTGAACAAAAGTCATCTCGATTCGGAAATTGCGGGGTGCCTCCTTACCAATGGAAAAAACCCCTCTTGGGAAGATCAGGACTGGGGTGGGCACCGGCTTTGCAGCCTGAAGGATGTCGACTCCAGCTCCCTTCCAGGCGATGCCGTCAACAAGAAATATGTGGATGCAGGTTTGCGTAACAAATTCGACACAATCGCGCAAACGGATTTGAACATGAACAACAATGCAGTCTTTGATCTTGCTCGCCCTATCTCCAGGACAGACGCGGTGAACAAACAATATACCGCTGAGTATTTCGTGAAAAGAGACGGTTCGAATGCGATGTATGGGGACCTGGACATGGCCCACAGTAAAATTGAGAACCTTGGGGCCCCCACAAACAACAAACACGCGGCCAATAAAATTTATGTCCATCAAGCGCCTTTTCTTCCACTTGTTGGTGGGCAAATGGTGGGGGACATTAACATGCACAACCACACGCTCGCGAACTTGAAAGACCCTATGAGTCCCAGCGATGGGGCGAACAAAAAATATGTCGACGAGACGCACGTGGACACTTCCGGTCCACAAACCAACCTCTTCAAATATCTGATGGAAGACGTCAATGAATCTTCGAGTGAAAACAACATAACTGAGCATGGAATTTCCAACTTTTCAAAATCTCCGCACCAAATAAACCAAACTGCCTATAATTTCACTCTCGTTGACGACAAAGACGGAACTGAACAATATGGCTCCAGAATTGGTTTCAACCTTTTCAGGCTCCCAATTGGTTTTTATACGTGTGTCGTGGAGTTTTTCCCACCTGAAATGAGAAATGCCAGCATTTATGCGACTGCCGACACCTTATCGTTTGGCGCGCAAACCTCGAAAACGTTTCAGCCAACCTCTTCCATTGCTGGTTATGTCAAAACGGTGCTGCACTTCGAAAAGCGGCAAACCGGCCAAAGAGAATATCTTTACCTCGACTTGCACGGAAAAACCGCAACACCCGATCCCCGCGGTCATATGGTTGTTTAGGGTTTGAATGGGACTGTGTCGAAAGTACCTTCCACGGTGTTTGACCAAATTTTCTTTGCACAAAACAGGCGAATGGTCATGCAAACTGGTTTGGATTTGGATGGCCACCGAGTTTTAAACAACAACAAAGCGATATTTTCTGCCAACAACCACGGACTAATCATGCAAACTGATTTAAACCTCAATGGGTTCAAACTGATGGGAAAATATGGGGGTGGAGTCACAATCAGTGATCGGGGATTGTTTTCAGTCGAAAATGATATAGATATGAACGATTATGGACTTATTGGAATCGTCCGCACCTAACCGGATGGAAACCTTGGATTGGAAAAAAATTTAAATTTGAATGGAAAAAAGATCTTAGAGGGAAGTGATGCATTGTTTGAAGGCTCCAACCAGCAAATGCTTTTGCACACAGACTTGAATACCAATGGGTACGATATAGTCGGAAAGAATGGTGGTGGTTTCACAATTGATGACAATGGGCGATTAAAACTGCGTGAAGATTTGGATTTTAATGGGCATGGAATTCACGAGGTTCTTTGTTTTCAAACGAATGAAATACAGTTGCTTAAAGATTTAAATTTGTGTAAATTTCAGGGTTATTTCGATTTTGCCAACAAACAAACTGCGTTGTGTTATTTTGCCCCGCACGTGACGAGGTATCCAGTTCCAGCGCGACGGCTGCATTCCCTCACGTTCTTCATGATAAATGGAGTACCAAGGACAGAATTTTATGTTAATGTCTATACATTTTCGAACAAAGATGGAGTGGGTTCACCCTCACACCAGCTTGTCAAACAAATGCGTTTTAGTCACGGTGTTGACACGCGCCGCCCCGGGGTGGAAGCTGTTAGCCCCGATACTGGCGTAGGACACTATATTGAAATTGGTTTACATACGGTAAAAGGGGGGACAAGTGACATGAAAGGCCTCATCTTATTTGACATCAGATGATTTTGTATTGAGTGGGATGAAATATTTTTCCTTCTTCAATACAGCAATGGCCAGCACCCACTTCGACAGCTTTCTTTGCAGATATACCTGGTGCGACTGGTGCGACAAGTGCCGTTTGGTTTGCCCCTGCAGAAATCCAAAACCCAAGTGGCACGAGCGGGAAGAGATTCGCGCGGCCATGCTTGCTGCACAACCAAAAGGCTTTTCTTACGACACTGTCGTTTAAATTTTTCCGAATATATACGACCATGCGGTTGCTAAATAGGAAACCTCGGCCTCCCCCTGTCAACATCTTTGAATTCAATCACATCAACCCAACCCTTCCGAAGGACACCGTCGATATGTTGAAGCATCTCTATGCTTTTTACCACAAGAAACATTGGGGCTACGAAAAACGTTTCCGAATGTTTCAGCGCAGAAACTTGCTTTGCAACGTGGTTGCCGCAAAGGCTGTTTTGACTGAAGTCGTTGCTGGAGGAATTGCTCTCAATCCTGCTGTGATTGCCGGTCTTATTGCGTTTGGTGCTGTTGTGAAAATTGTTGCGACGGCGAAGAAATACGACAGAAAGACCGAAAAAGCCAGCTTCGGGCGAGTGGAATACAAAAAAATACTGGATGCTATCCGGTTCCATCTTCGGGGAGAACCTTTCGATGCAAAGGAGTTTCTCGACAAGCTGAAAATGATCGAAAACTTCGTTTCCGACCACTGCATGGAAATCCCCGAGAAACTCCTGGTGAAGTACGCCAAACATTTCACTGTGAACTGACAACGTTCCACCACTGGTCGAACCTTTCTTTTGCATTTTGCCGTGTCTTTGGCTGAATTTTCTCGAAAGCTGGCGAAATTCTTGCGAGAATTTCTTTTTTGCGCGGCCAAACTTCCTCTGTAACCGCTTCGTCGTGGAAGAAACAAATGTAATTTACCGACTTCTTGTTTGATTCGGGAAAGTTCGCGAACTCGTGGATGACATTTCCCAAAAACTCCCACTGTGCCGCGCCGCGCCGCACTCTTGTCCTCCAGGCAACGTGTGGGTGTTAATCGCATTGAAAATGTTGTACCTTTCCAGAGTTTTGCGAATGTGGGTCCGAGAGATCGCAATCGGCTGCCAGCCTCTCTCTTCTCTGCGGGGATGGAGCACTGTGTCGAGCTTCTCCACCATCCCACATTTTCGGCAAACAAGTTTGAAATCTTTCGATTTTTCGTCCATCTTTTTTTCCACAATGTCGTTCCCTTCTTTCCTTGTGTGCAGGCAGTTTTTGAAGAGCGGCGATTCCCTCCCAAGCTTTTTGTTTCTCTTCTTCTCCAATCTCGATTCCGAACATTGTTGGGTTTTTCTTTCGTGTATATATGTTCAAATAAATGACAAACGTTCTTTCGAAACGGGAAGAACAGCGACTTTAGCGAATCTGTTACAGCCCGGAAGGGTATTGGAAGGGGTGGGATGCAGCAAAGACGTTGGCTCAAAAAGCCAGAGTCTCGGAAGCAGTTGCGAAGAAATGGTTGCACAAACAAGCCATTTGGCAAATTTTTCTCCACCCCCACCCCCCCCCCCCCCCCCCCCCAACTTTGAGAATTCCTCGGCCGAAGTTTGATGTGCCCATTCCCAACGCGATGCACCAAGCCGACCTGCTTTTTATGCAACACGACAGGGTTGGGGGCAAACTTTGGAAATACGCACTGACAGTTGTGGATGTGGCGAACAGATACAAAGAAACCGGGCCTCTGTCCACAAAGAGCGCGGAGGAAGTTGCATCGGCTTTTGAGAAAATTTACAAACGCAGTCCGCTGCAATGGCCGAAACTGCTGCAAGTTGACCCGGGGCGAGAGTTCACGGGTGCTGTCTCACAAACGATGGCCAAGCACGGCACAGCTATTCGACGTGGGCATCCTGTAGTGCACCGCGACCAAGCAATTGTGGAGCGGTGGAACCGGACATTGGCAGAGTTGTTTCGCCACCAATACGCGGTTGAGATGCGCTTGCCCGAGGGAGAGTGGTCTGTGGCGTGGGTACGAAGACTTCCCCGGGTTGTTGCCGCGAACAACAACCAAGTCACGCGGCTGATTGGGTTGAAACCTGCCAATGCGATAAGACGACGAAGTGTGCTCGCAGGACCAGCTTCAGCTCCTTTCAGAAAAAAACACCTTCCAACGGATGTCGAAGTGCAAGGGGACCCACGAAGAGCCACCGATCCCTTTTGGTCTCTGAAAACTTTCACCGTTGAACGGGTGATGATAAAACCAGACTAGCCTGTCGTGTATTAGCTTCACGACGGGCCAAAACGCAGCTTCGTGCGGGAAGAGTTGATGGTTGTTCCGCCAGATACAGAGTTGCCTCCAACTAACCTCACTTGAGACTTTTGAGATTTTTCACCCATTTCTTTCTTTCATAATAACTTGTGGGGACTTTTTCGTGATACACATCACAAAATGTTTCCCACGGCGAATCAAATCTGTGAATTTCTCCTTCTCGCAAACACGAAAGACAGGTCTCGTGAAACTCACACCTGCATTTTGTGCAAACAACGATTTTTGTCGGCCTCTGTCTCCGCCTGCAAACAGGAATTCTGCATTGACGCTCCATATCACTTCGGAATTTATTCCTTCAACAGGTGGTACTCAATCGGTTCCGTGTGTATGCCATCCAGGAGCACGTACCGCTTGTCGTAATAGGCGGAGAGCCCCAGCTTCTGTTGCTCGTATGTCATCATTCGCCCTTCTTTCATCCGAAAGCCCTTGTTCACTGCCAAATCCTTCTCCCCCAAAAGGGCCGCATTGTAACGCCCCCAAGTCAATCTGTTCTGCTTCTTCGACACCCCCTTCGCGCTCAGTTTGTTTTTTCCGTGTTGCTCTTCCTCCACGAAGTAGCATTTCGAGCAAAGGGCGATCATGCGCTCGCCAACACACTCCAACTTGAACAGCCCTGGCTCGCGATTGCTCCACTTTCCCCAAGCCAGCCACTTCTTTTTTTCCGCTGTGAACTCCGCCCTCCGTTCGGGTTTGATCACGTCTTCCAACTTCTCTCCGCTTATCGCCATGTAATTGCTGTCCGTATATATCCATCTGGATCAGTTCAAAGTCGCTGCGATCCACAAACCTGTCGAGAAAGTCGTAGTAGAACTCCAACATCCGCAACTTGGCCAGCTGATAAACAACAATCCCAACTTGGAATGGCCTGTTGATCGGTATCTTCGTCTTCCGGTTTTCTATCTCGTATGCTTCACTGATTTCATCGAGGTTTTGGAAGAACGCGCTTCGCATGGCCCTGTCGACAATCTTCCCGTCTTTCGTGTAAGATACGTTTGTTTGCCGTTCCACGGCTTCAATCATTTTTCCATACGCGCTGTTGCCCAACAGTTTGAAAACTTCGACAAGCAGCGCCTTGCTTTTTTCCACATCTCCAGTGCGGCGCGCCTCTGTTACTTGCTCAACGAACCAGGTGAATATTTTCTTCGGTTGGTAGTCAATTGTTCGATATATCGCTTTGATTTCTGCACCGTGGGCAAGATACCACTGCAGAAGTGGGGCATACACCAACATCTTTTTTGCTGAAAGGGCGCCCAGCAGCTTTATCCCGTCCCCGCGGGTTCTGCCTGTTTTTCGCAGGTAGTCCCACATGTGTTGCGGCACCACCTCTGCAGGAACTTGTTTGTTCACGAAGAAGGGGGACATTTCTTCGAACTTTCGCCACAAATACTGGGGAATCTCGATGTCAACCTCTGCAAAACCAAACCAGATGCCGTTTTTGACACGTTCTGTGAAACCCGGCACTGTTTGGGTGGCCAACAACCCTGGGTACCTCACAATCCGCCCCTTTCCACACGGCATGTCTTTGAGCATGGTTGAGAGGTACAATTCGTTGGCATCGTAGCCGAGAATTTTCCGGCAAGGCTTCGGTTTGGCAATCCTGTGGGAGCGAATCTTTGTGACGCCAACTTCGTGGTGCCGCGTGAACACAAGACTTGGCCCGCCAACAACTGCGCCTTTCAACATCTTGTACTCTTCCTCGTTAGGAGTCCACAACTCTGCGTCCCGCTCAACCGAGCCTCGAAGCAGATAGTAGAGGGAGACTATGCAGTGGACAGAGCACAAAGTTTGCTGTGTTTGTTTACTTTATCTTCAAGTTTTCTGTTAACACCAGACAAAACAGTGGAAACCGCACCGCAAATACCTCCCACAACACCGAGAGGAACACTGACCACAATTCCAACGCCTGTCAGTGCAGAGGCGACAGCTCCAGAAGACAGAGCTGTTGTTGTAACCCCAAGATAGGCAACAGCATAGCTGCAGGCCTTTTGAGCCTTTTTGTACTTTTTTAGCACAACTCTGTAATGTTCCGTTTCATGGGATAACCGTTTCTCAATTTGGCTAATTGCAGTTAGCCGGTAAGTTTCGGCATTGGGAAGATTGGGATATAGCGGTGTATACTGCTGTTCTGCAACACTTTCGGGTGGAGCAGACCCCTCAGTGGCAAATGGTAAGTGGCAAATGGTCATTTGGCATGGTGTATAAATTGTAAAAATTTTTCTTTAAATTATCATTAACTCAAAGTAAAGCGTTTGTCTGCGAAAGTCAAACAGTTCTCCATTTTCATCTTTAACTGATAGAGTCACACTGTTCACATGTTCACTCGTCGAAGCGGCGCGAAAGACTTGCTGTTCAGGAGCACGATAGTTTATTGTTTCAAAAGTCTCCCCTACAATGTCAAACTTGGCAAGTAAGTTTGTTTTTGCCCCATTCAACAAATTTTGGTCTTTGTCAACCAAGTCGCAGTACACAAAGAATACACTGGGGACGTTGAGCTTTGAAATAAATGCATCCGTCTCAAGACGCCAGGAGACGCCAAGAAAAGTCATTAAATTTTGGGAAAACTGAAGTTTTTCGCTTTCAGGGTTGTTAATCACCACAGCGCCAGTGGGGCTATTCGCCTCAGCGGTTACATTGGTGTTGAGTTGTTTAAAAATAGATTTAAGAGTTTTTGCCAGACCTCTGGGTTTGTAATGTCCAGGGGGAAACCCCTTTGCAGACCGTATTTGATTATGGGTATTTAACAACCAAATTGTCCCTGCCTTTTTCAAATCATTACAAGCCAAGAATTACAAAGCGAGCAAGAAATAAGCTGGACATAATCAGCTTTCGGAACCCGCTCATCAAAATATACGGTGCAGGGGTTGTCAGTTGTGGAAATGGTGATAACAACCATTGTATTTCAAGCAAAGATAATCATTCAATTGAAAATATCACCTTTACATAAGATGGTAAATCTTTTTCAGTGGATGCAAACGCCAGAGGCCAACCAAATTGCGAGAAAAGTGCGCAAGCGAAGGCATGGGGTTTTTTTTCTGGCAAAATACCCGCATGCCGACAAGAGCAAATTTGAGTCCGGCGTTGATTTTACACCCGACCACAGGGCAACATCGGAAGTTATGTACAAAGCAGGGTCCAGCTATCTGAAAAGTGTATTTGGTTCAGACAGCAAATATTGGCCACAGGCAATGAAACAGGCTCTGGGATTAATTGCTGCTGGCCATGGGGCAGGGTTTCCACCACAGCTTTCTGCTTTTTTAAAAAAACCGCCACAGACAATCCCAGCTGTCAATTTCACAGAAAAAATTTAATCGCAGATTGGCGAAAAGCTGAACGGTTTGCAAAAAATTTACGTCACACCCACAGACTTTTTCACAACACAGTACAGGAATATTTTTAAAGACACAAAGATAACATTCAAAACATCAAAAGTTGCCAGAAAATGGCTTGGCGGTCCACACATGGGGTTTTGGCCTCAACAACTGAACTTTGCGTTTTGGTGTGCAACAACAGGTTGTGGGGTTTCAAGAGAGATTCTGACTGGGGACGTTTTGGGGAATGCAACAGGAGCCGAGCAGCTCCGCTCCTTTTATCTTTTTCATGTTTATTTCACAACAAGGCGAATTCTTTTCGAGATGGGCGGAATTCAAAGCATAAGCTCTCTGCCCGACGGCCCCAATTTCAACCAAAAAGACAACAAATACGACAAGGCTTCATTCAGAAGGATTTGCGCTGAATTCGGCGTTAATCCGAGCTCAGATTTCCATCTCACCAACAGCCAAAACCACGACCTCGGCTATGTGTTCATTAAGTACGACAACGGCAACTTTGCGTAAAAGCTCTGGCAGTACCCAACACCCCTTTCCAACCCATCAAATCAAAGGTTTTCAGACGAAAGTGGAGCCAACACAGGGGACGACGGTGTATTAGAAATGACTAGGGCGCAGACAGTTTGAGTACTTTGCGCCGGATACCGCACACGGGCTTACTCAGGCTGGCATGGCCCGCCTGAACCAGTCAATAGAAGCGTTTGTTTACTGCATTCTCGGCGCCCAGGTAAACGTCAGAAGCAGCATTCTTGGAAACGGAGGGCGAGCCAAGGAGGCACAAAGAGAATTCCTTATTCTTATGGAGGGTGCCATCCGGACACCCGACATTTCGAAGAGCGTTAAGCGCTACCAGCTAGCTGTGGATGAAGCAAAGGTTCGTTTGAATCTGGCAGTGGCGCCGGGGTGCTGGCTGATGCCTTCGCGGATGGTTTTGAACACAGGAAGCGTGGTGGGCTACAACAACCAGCTCAAGCAGGCCGGGCCGGGAATGAAACTTGGGGTAAACAATGATGTAAATCAGGGCACAAAAAAAGCTGCCCTTCACACGATGGAGGGCGGGCCTTCAAAGGTCAACCCGCCAAACAGCCATCCTTGAAATCCAATTCACAAAGCCGCTTCAATAGAAAAAGCAAAACCCCCAATTTCACAGCCACAACAGCATGAAAACACAAATTTGGAAACTGAACCAACCCCACCAGCAGATTCAGGAAACGACGCCCACAATGTTAACAAAACAGTTATCGTGATAGGCGCCCTTGTCCTTGCCAGGGTGTTATTCTTTTCAATGGGGCGGCGCAAAACTAGCGATTCTTCTTAACATACCTCTCCACCAGAAAAGCAACCACAGCCAGAATAATCAGCCAGGTGTGCTCGGCCAGAAAACCAATGGCCTGGCCGGCGGTTTTGAAAAGGAAAGAAATAATCGAGCTGATCAGGCCGGGCAAAAGTGAAGCCGTTTTTTGCCCGATTTCTTTCAGCCCGTTTCCCAGCCCTTTACCTAGGGCTTTCAAAGAGTTGGTAATGGCTCCAATTATAGCGCCAATTGTTACACTGGCCGCAAGAACAATCGCTGTGATAGTAACGCCGTATTTTTTGAAAATCACTTTCACCTTCTCACGTAGCAGAAGCTCCCCTTGTATTTCTGCAATCTGTGTTTGCAAACGCGCGAGCTCTTCTTCATTTTCCGCCACTCTTTCTCGTGCAGCCTCTTTTACAGAAGGCGAGGCATCGGGGTCATTGATTATTGCTTTATCTTCATCAATTTTCTTCTGAATCTCACCTTCTTGTTCCTGCAGGTCATTGAGTGGTTTTGTGCTGTTAAGACGATTTTCCAATTCAGCGGTTTGTTCCCTCATTTTGGCGAGAGTTGCTCTTTTTCCTTCAATATTTTTCTTCCACTCTGTCTTTGGTTTTGTTTTGTTTTCGGGTTTCAGCAGTTCTTTTTTTCTCATCGGCAATGTCCCTTTTTAAATTATTTTCTAATATTTTTTTACTTTCGATTTCAGATCGGTTTTCCATTGCAGAACCACCCTCATCTTCCAACTGTTCACGTTGAGCCGGTTTGTTCTTGCAAGATCGCTTTCAAGTTTTTGCAGATTTTGTTTTTGTCTATCAAGTTCTGCATCTACTTTTTGGACCTCTCTTAACTGCCGCCTTTCTGCATCTAAATCCTGCTGCGCTTTTCGGGTTTTTTGTTCGTTTTCCTCTATTAAATCTTCGGCTTTTGGTCCGAGAAGTTTTTCATTTTGCGCCAAAAAGCTGGAAGAAAAGTCGAAACAATATCCCTTTTTGATGATGATCTTAGGCCCTGACCTACCCCCCTTTGGGCCAACAACGATGACGTCATTTTTCCCACCCCCGCTATTCTCCATACATCGCTGACCTGTGGGCGGCGTCTTTTAATAAAAGTTATTAAGCCCGTTGGGGTTGTTGGCTCGGTTTCTCTTGCGAACCCAAAGACTGCATCCCTTAATCTGCTAAGCTTGTCCCCTGATTTATCAAACCCTTCTAATAAATTGGAAGTTTCATCATAAGATGTGTCCGGCAGCCCACTCATTTCTTGCAAATGAGTCTGCATCTGAATTTCTTCGCCACCATGATAAGGTGTAGATGCGGATTCTGGTTGGAAGGGCTGGAAGGGCTGTGTTCTGTTGATTTCTTCATCTTCATCATCATTATTTTTTTTAAACAAATAAGAGGGGTCTTCCATTTCCACGTCATAGCCACCCTCTGCCATTGCTTATTAATAAAAAGTTAAATTATTTTTCAATTGAACTTCTTAAATCCGGAATATATCATGACCGAGGTGGGTGATAACCTTCTTCCGACTCACCAAGAAAAAACGATAATCACGATGAATGCTGAGCGCAAGGTTAATCGAATAACATTAGATTAGAGTGAAGCTAGCCCCGGGGAGACCCTTTATGTTTCTGTTCCTAAACTTAATGAAAACAAAGTCCTCGTCCCCGGCTCGCTTTCCCTGCTGTTCGACATTGATTTAACCGGCGGCCACGCCAACAACCATCTTGTGCAGAACGTCTCACGGACGCTGGTTGACAAGATGGTTGTAAAGTACGGGGGCACCATTCTACAGTATACGGTCCTTTCCCAGGAGGAGCGGGACAACATGGTGCTCAAGGGCATCCAGAGCGACAACCTCAACAAGATTCGTTCAAACGCCGGCGACAAGCCCACGTCGGGTGTCGCTGATGAAACCAAGCTGGAAACCATTTACAGGAACAAGTACCGCATCCGGCTAGACCACCAGATCTTGTCTGACCACGGGGTCTTTTACCCCCAAGCGCTTTACGACAACCTTGTGTTTGAAATTACCCTCGCAAATGCTGATAATGTCGTTAAAGGCTCTGACACCACAAAACTCAAATACAAGCTGACAAACATCCAGATAGAATACGAAATGATGCGAAGCCAATCTTTAGCCCAAGAGGCTCAGAGTGTTTATATCAAGGGAAATAAGTTGCTGTGTGACCACGTACATCGGGAAGAGGTTGTTACATTTGCAAAAGGATCCACAACGCGTATAAACCTTCGTGTCAACCCACAAAGGTCTTTGAAAGGAATTCTTCTCCTTTTCATCGAACCTTACACCGCGGGCACAAGGGATACGGAAACGTTTTTCAACCCCGACGTCAAAAAAGTAAGCGTCACGGTTAACGGCTCGCCCAACCGGCTGTACAACAACGGCCTCGACGAAAAGGACATTTGGGAGGAAGTCAGCCGCTTCTTCATGAAAAAGACGAACAAAACACAACACATGAATTTAACGAAGTTTTACACCGGTGAACGCTTCGGGCTTCTGATTGACTAGCGGTCAATGGCATTCCAGGAAATGCACGGAACCGGGGTTAGCCTTGTCAACACGAAGGATGGGGTTGCTGTTGCTGTGTGACCACGTACATCGGGAAGAGGTTGTTACATTTGCAAAAGGATCCACAACGCGTATAAACCTTCGTGTCAACCCACAAAGGTCTTTGAAAGGAATTCTTCTCCTTTTCATCGAACCTTACACCGCGGGCACAAGGGATACGGAAACGTTTTTCAACCCCGACGTCAAAAAAGTAAGCGTCACGGTTAACGGCTCGCCCAACCGGCTGTACAACAACGGCCTCGACGAAAAGGACATTTGGGAGGAAGTCAGCCGCTTCTTCATGAAAAAGACGAACAAAACACAACACATGAATTTAACGAAGTTTTACACCGGTGAACGCTTCGGGCTTCTGATTGACTAGCGGTCAATGGCATTCCAGGAAATGCACGGAACCGGGGTTAGGCTTGTCAACACGAAGGATGGGGTACAGCTTGAGATTGAGCGGACCGCTGGTGGGTCTGGAAACGTCAACTGCCATGTTTTCACAATCAGCGACTCGCTGTTTGGCATTATGAAACAGCAATTGACTTGAAACTGTCCAATACTAATATATGAACCCGGAAAACATTCCCTATAACGCTCTCATCGTGGGGCCGACAAACTCAGGCAAAACAAGGTTCATGGTTGACCAGATCAAAGGCCCTTTCCGCGGCAAGTTCAACTTCATCGTGCTTATTTGCCCGACATTCGCTCACAACAAGACTCTCTTCCGGTTTGGGGAAAACGATCCACAGGTGTATGTCTTGATTTGCGTGCAGCATGAGGTGGAACTTTGGCTGAAGATCGTAACTTTTGCTTTTGAGGGAACCAACACACTCATAATACTTGACGACTGCGCCGCCTCGAAAGAGGTAAAAAAGCGCACAGGCCAGCTGGTGCATCTCGCCTTTTCCGCAAGGCACATAGGCATCAGCGTGTGGGTGCTGACTCAGAAGTACACCAGCATCACCGCGTCTTTCCGGGAAAACATTGCAGCAGTCGTTCTTTTTTACAGCCCCTCGGCCAAGACCATGAAATCTATGTTTGAGGACTATGCAGGAGATCTACCGCCAGAAGAGTACAAAAGCATGATTTCGAAGCTGAAAGAGCGAAAATTTTCTTTCCTTGTTTTCTCGCTGCGGCACCCATTCGGGGTCCGGTTGCATTCCGCCAATTAAAAAAAAGGGTTGAAGTATAGATGGCTGAAGAGGATCAGGCAATGGCAGATGTTATGAACATGCTGGAAGCAGAAGCAACGAGTGAGCCGGCTGGTGGTGTAATTGATTTAGCAACGAAAAGCCCTGATATTACTGCTCTTCGCGAGCAGCTTGCCGTGCTGGTGACTACGGGAAAGTCCAAAGAGGCCATCGGCGTCCAGCTGACGCAAGATCAGGTGAAGCGCCTCACCAACAAAGATGTCGAAAAGTATTTCAAAAGAATGAATCTTACGTGGGCTCGAAGACAACCGAAAGCTTGATCGACGGTTTCATTTTTCTTTTTACATTGAGGCTTACCGAAAAGAGATAAAAGAGGACTACATAATCAATAAAGAGCTCTCCTGCTTGGCTGGAAGCCTTGCTTTGAGGTTCGGCCGGTTTCTTGCTTTCGCTAACACGGCGCTTATAACAGCAAAACACATTGATTTTGCCGGCTCAGAGGATGTGCAACACGAGCCGGTGGTAACTGAACATGTTTCTGAAAAACCCCCCACAACCACAGAATAAAACTACTTCAGGCACATCTGTAGTTACGCGATGCATTTGCCAAAAACACCGCTTTGCATAAAAAGAGTTGGTATTTTTTTGGAATGCCTCTTAATGTGGTGGAAAACCATTTTTTGTCTTCTTTTGTTGCATCTTTGTGCAAAAAGTGCCTGTAGTTGACTATTTCTTTTAAGTCGCTTCTTGCCTATTTCAATACGTCTTCTTCTTCTCTGAAAACTACATCAATAAAACGGTAAATTTCAGAGCCGAAAGTATCAATTTCTTCGAACGCCTTGCGCAGTTGAGGGTCTATCTCTTGTGCAGCCATTGCTATATTTTTCTGTGAGCAACAATCTGGCAGAGCAACTGCTGAATAATTGCTTACAATTACTAAGCAACTGCTGACCATTTTTTGTTTACTCAGTATTTGCTGGCGAATTGAACTTTTTCTTTTGTATAATATATTCGCAATGGCGGAAGCACAACCTGAAGCCCCTGCTGTCGAAACACCGGCACCTCAGCAGTCGAATGGACAAATTACTTCGCCTGCCCCAACCACACAGCGCCAAAAAAACCCCAAACGGGTTGCTGCGGGCAAGTTGGTGGCTGAAAGAAACCGGCAGGCTCGAGAAGTACAGAAAAAAAAACAGGCAGAGGCTGATAAAATAATTGCAGACAACAAATTAAAAAAGGACGCTGAAAAGGCTGCTGCTTGTACCGCTCCCACCGTCTCAGAGCAGGAAGCTGCCCCCAAAGCCACAAGCTCCATTTCTTTCGGTACCGCTCTGGCCGTTGGTAGTCTTATTGTTGGAGCGGCCGGCGTTTATCACCAGCGTGAAGCGATACAGCGATCCAAAAAGTAAGGAAAGTGCCCCCAGCCCTACCCTCCTGTTCCCAGCGAGTGCGCTCCTGTAACACCGCAGAGAAAAAAGGGGATAAGGGGCATGGAATAATTTCTATTGAATATTTGCAGCATTTGTATATAGCGATGTATTTCAAACGCATTCAGAACCATGAAAACCTTTTCCTGTTCGTGGGAGGAACAATTTTATTATTGTCAATGCCATCCCAATTGATTCCGTCTCTTCTTTTATACTTTCTGGGTCTTTGTCTGTTTTTTCAACGCCCCGGTCTCCCCAGACTTGTATGGGAGGAGGACATAGAAGATGATGCTCCTGACGATTTGTCAATCAATGAAGGCAAATTTCATTTCGAAAAAACGGCAAAAAAGAGGGGATCTGATAAAGAGTTGAAACCACAACCTGGTCCCATGTCTTTGTAAATGTCATCTGTTTCTATTAGAACCATAAAGCTGTCAGTATCTGTGTACAATAATTCACATTTAGGCCCATAAATTTTTTTCAAAACATGTTGGTAAAAGTCATCTATCAAAAGTTTACTGTTTTCCAAAATTGTCGCACCGGTGTAAACAGGTTTGTTAAGACATAGTTTGTTTTTGCGCATACTTATTCCTGCAAGATCGTTTGCAAAGAACTCGTGCCTTGAGTACAAGGGGTTTGCAATCAGTTTTCTCAGCCTGGTTGTCTCGTGAGGGCGCACTAGTTTTACATCTGTGCGGTTGCGCAGGTTTTCCATGGTTTTCCCGAAAACAGAGTTGTTCATTAGCTTGTAAAAGTCTTTTTCAAAATTATTTTTGGCCTTCTTTCTGAACTCTGTGTTCATCATGATGTAAGGCTTCATCCATGGTTTTTTCTCGAATTCCAACACTCTGTGAACTTTTTTCAATCTCATACCTTGTTTCAAGTAGAACTGAAGGTTGCGGTAGTGCACAACGTAGTTATTTTTGTCCTGCAACGTCAGCAAAAGCTTTTGGCAGTCTGGCAGGTTAAGGCGTAGGTCTTCTATCATTCTCTTTCGGTATGGCGACAGCCATGCTTTTTTTACAGCTTTTTTCTCAGGTGCAAGAGGAAAGCTGTTGTGCGCTTCGTGGAGTTCCCGGGGGTACTCCAGGTCGACTTCAAGAAAATAACCTTTTTTGCCGTTTTCTGGTATCTCAAGAATTTCGTCCTCTGAGGGTTCCCAAGCATTCCACTTGAATTTTCCCACTGGAAGTGCTTTGCACATTGCCCAGCCGTACAAATTGTTGGCATCAAAATACATGATATAAGTGGTTGGTTTGCTTTCGTCATAACCTGGCACCAATGGGTTATTTACTTTAGCGTATCTCTTGCTGACCATTGAAATGCCTCCACGCATTCCACGTTCTATAAACAAGTGCATGTCAATGTCTGTTAGGAGTTCCAGCTTGATTCCTGTCTTTTTCAGAAGCTCGTCCCACGACAAACCGGGTGATGTGTAATAGTGCGCGGGGTCAAGGCCATACTGTTTTTGGCAGAGATCTCGCGGAAGTTTTCGAATACATCTGCCAAAAGTGCAACGTCTGTTTTCACATAGAGGTCGTGGTAGTCGCCGAGGGTTTTGCATCCGAATGTTTCCCAAACCTTTTGTGCGTGTTGGTAATCGCTGTCTGAGATGTTTTCGCCGGAAAGGGTGCTGAAAAAGAGTTCTTTGGTTGGAAGTTTCGTTTCGCCAAATCTTTCCCACGAATCCATGTACTCGTAGGGGTAAATTCCTTTTTTGCACAGCAGATAGAGTTTTGCTGCTTCGGGGTCAAGTCTTTTCGTTGTTTTCAGCGCCTCTTTCGGTGTGGCTTTCACAAGTGCGTCCAGGCTGGAGAGCAGAAAGGAGTTGCTGTCAATAAAACACAGTTTTCCAAGAGAAAATGAAATGTATTTCTCAATGTTTTTGGCAATGCAGGTGAGCTCACCGGCCTCTTCCACCTTTGACATGGCCTGCATCAGGTGGTGCGCGTCGTAGTCTTTCAGGTTGTGGAACACGACGGGGATTGGAATTATTTTGGGGTTTATGCGCAGTTTTTTGTTACACGCGTCGTGTGCGGCTCCGCGGAATTTGCCTGTTATGTGGCAGTGATCTTTCACAGCGTCTCTGAAGGCTTAGTGCAGAAAAGGCATTTTTCTTGGGTTTTTTTTTTCAATCCATTTGTCTATGGCGTTTTTTTGTTTTTCTTTGTGCAGGAGGGCCTATAAATTTAATTTTTGTCAAGGCTTCATAAAAACAGCCTCTGTGACTTTGCCCGTAGTACTTGCCTGTGTTGTAATCCCACACTGTCATTGAATTAAGAAATTCTGTTTTTATAAGGCTTTCGTAACAAATGTGGCAGTTTTTGGCACCTTTAAATTCACGCTTGTCATCTTCTGTCAATTTAATAGGTACTTTGGTTCCCAGGCTTGCGCTCAGTTGCTTTTCCTTTGCAAGAAGTCTGTTTAAAAACTCTTTCACTGTATTTCTGTCTCCATCACAGCCTTGCCTATATTTTTCAACTGGGAGGCTCTGCCCGTCACTTCTTACACAGGTAAACGCAAACCCACAGGCTATGTGCTTGTTTGTTTTTTCTGTGCAAGCTGTTCTTTCGCGTTGGTCTTCGGGGATTTTTTCAATTAAAGCTTCAAAGTCGGCGTAAATTACAAATGGTGCTTTCATTTGTCTGTTGTAGTTTTGGTATTTCAGTGTGTTTTTGCCTTTTTCTGGTATTTCAATTCTTGTTGGTGTTCCATTGACTCCGTTGCAGTGTTTTTGGTGGTCCGCAAGAATCTTTTCTGTTGTGAAACAAATAAGACACATCACGCAGAGGTGTTTTTTGTCTCTGTGTTTGGTTTGGTCATAAAGCAGAGATGAAAACCTCTTCACAAAACAGTAGTGTTGTTTTTCATCTTCATGAACAAGCATCAGGTTGATTCTAGGGACGCTTTTGTCTTTTGTGCTGTTTCTAAGAGGTATAACATTGTCGTCCTCCCAGCCAAAAACATTCAGTGCGATGTTGGGGTTTTGTTTTTCAAATTTGCAAAGTTGTTTCAAAGGTGTGGGAAAATCGATGCCATCCCGGTTCAAACCGTCTTCTCGTGGATACTTGCTGGGTCTTTCTGCATTTTTTCTTACTGGAAACCTAGCAGCTTTCAGGGCCCATTTCAAACATTCGTTGTCTTTGTTTTGCACGTTGATTATTGCTTTTTTGCAGGCTAATTTTTTGGGTGTTGGGATATATGTGCCTCCTCTCAGTGGTTGATATCTTGCAACATTAACATAAGCAATTGAAATTCTTTTGATAGCCCATCCTGATCCCTGTTCTGACCAGTTGTCTATTTCCCCGTTTATATTGTCAATAAATTCGTCAAACTTTTCGTTAAATTGTTCTCTAAGGTTTGTTTTTGTAAATACTGTTGGCTCATCTTTAAAATAGTGTCTTTGTGTTTGTTCTACCATTCCCCCATTTTCATCTTGGATTTCTTTTATAAAATAAACCTCTATACCAAACTGTACTTAAATGCTACCTAAATCATTAATTTCGTTTTGTATAACATCAAAGGCTTTACCACGCATTTCATTTTGCGCGAAATTATCAACACTCCGGTTGTTGGGGTTTTCAGGATCAACGCTCATCCTGTAAACATTCAACCAATCGTTAAAATTGGTTTGAGAAACAAAAAACTCGTCATACAAAGGGGATCGGATGGCTTCGCCGTAGTATTCGTTTAGCACCTCTTCCCCCACGCGTGCTGCTGCCATCCCTTGTATATCTATGTATGTTTTTCTTCAAATGGGGTGTGCGGGTGGTGCAAATTGTTTTGTTAGCTTGTTTACTTGGCTAAATACACACACACGCCCCCTCCACCACCACCCCCACACCCCCTCCTCCACCACCCCCACGCCCCTCCTCCACCACCCCCACATGTGTTCTTAACGACGAGCTGCGCAAGGAGTTAAGAACATATTGGTTTAAGCCTTAAAATAGGGAAATAAATGGATATAGTACACATGTGCACCAGAACCCCCACTTTATATGTGTGTTTTTTATTGCTTTCCGAAAATTGTAAATTATTATTATTATTATCATTAATTGCATTAGCCATTTATTACTTTAAGATTTCAATGTTGTAATGCGCATTCGATCATATCTTTATTGCGTGTTAGACTGCGCAATATAAGAAATAAACTTTATTATTATTATTATTATTATTATTATTATTATTATTATTATTATTATTATTATTATTATTAGTATCTGCTTGTCCCCTTGTCGCACTTGTTCAACACGGTGTGACATGCTTACCCACACGTCGCACTTATTCAGTATGGTGTGACACGCTTGTGCATACGTCGCACTTGTTCAATAGGGTGTGATACGGCTGTGCACACGTCACACTTGTTCAATTAGGTGTGACATTTGTCCTACCATGCACAAGGGGTTGGTTGCCAAATTGTGTTTGATGGATGGCTCCTGAGTAGTATATCGAGTAATACTACCAAGGAACATTTTGTCACGAGGAACGAAGTGACAAGTGACAAAATGTGACGAGGTGGTATTTGATGACTACTCGATATACTACTAGTTTTCTTCAACTTGAACTCAGTGTTTGCTTGATATTAGTAACATTTTCAACTAGCAAGGTGAAAACATGCTTTAACATAGTTATGGGTTAGGGTTACTCATTATCATGAGCTTTGGAAGAACAGGACCAATCATTCTTGTCTCTTAAGCAAGGGGTGCATCAAAATTATGATGCACCCCTTGCCCCAAGAGCAGTGCTGTTAACACTGTTTGTGGGTAGGAAGAAAAATAATACACGTATATAAGAGAATTTGACCTTCCTTTTTTTGGTTCAGATTATTAACACTTATTTTTTGTTCAGTGGTTCTTACGCTCATTTAATGTCAGTCTGTGCATGCATAATACAGAGAAATATGTTATCCGCCCCTGGAACTCATTAATTTTTTATAGGGGCTGTATGTTGATGCTTTACCCAACCGTGGTGCTTTTTCTGGCCGATGTGAATGGAAGACATTTTTAGCTACCATATTTCCCCAGAATAAATGCCCACACTCTACACTGTAATAAGCACCTTCCCTGAATAAGCGCCCACCCCTTGGCCAAACTAGCAAATAAGTGGCCCCTCTGGAATAAGCACCCCCCCTCACTTTCTTTACATACATACATACATACATACATACATACATACATACATACATACATACATACATACATACATACATACATACATACATACATACATACATACATACATACATACATACATACATACATACTCACTTACTTACTTACATTCATACATACATACATACATACATACATACATACATACATACATACATACATACATACATACATACATAAATACTTTATTTGGTGTCTTAGACATCGTACATCGAGAACCCTCCAAATAAATTTACAACTTTACAATTTTCTAACCTTAAGGGTTAACTACGTTTTTTTTTTGTCTAATTTCATAGCAGTCATGCATATGCTTTGCAATTATTTTCTGTAACGCAACATTATTACCAGGGGGGTTTAATAGTAGCAAAAATATATTTTCTGTCGACATTTTCACAATTGGGATTTTGAATTCTTTATATAAGCATTCAAATAGAGATTTCCTTTTTTCTTGGTAAACTGGGCAAGTGTTTTTCGTCTTCCGCTTCTTTCTTACACAAAGAGCAGATTCTTTCGTCGGTTTCTTATATGGTCTCATGTAACGCCCTGTTTCTATTGTCAATCTATGATTACTAAGTCGCAGTTTTGTAATGGTAGTTCTGTTCCGGATCTTGGTGACCTGGTGAAGGTAATCCTCGCATCTGTAGTTATCTATTGTTTTGACTTTACAGTAGGTTCGCATCTTATCGCTTTGATTGGGATCTTTCCTTATGTCATTATTCATCTCGCTCAACCACCTTTGTAATTCAATATCCTCTAATCTTTGTCTAATAATGCTTACAATTCCTACATCTGAAAAGTGAGCTTTTTCCCAAAGATACACTGTAGTAGGGATGCAAGGGGAACCAGTGCTTCTATTGTAACTCCAGCATCAGATCATGAAGGAAAACAGTTTTTTTTGCTGTTAAGTGACTTCCAGTTATTTCTATCTCCATGTGCTTGCAGCGTTCTTTTATGTGCATGATCCAAAATAAAGTTACAGTTCGTTGAAAGAAAAAATTTAATGAGCCCCACCCCACCCCCTTCAATTAAGTGCCCTCCTTCTAATAAGTGCACCTTCTACTGGTTGAAATTGTATCATGCAGAAGAAAGACTTCCTGGAAGAAATTATGCAACAAGATAACACTTGCCTGCTGCCATTAGTAGTGTGTGGATAGTAATAATTAAGAATAATTTTATAATTTCTACTGTGCAAATTCACATGAGCATATGATCAAATGCACGTAAATATAATAAGATTAATACAAGGTATGGTAATATGATACAATTCCTAAAAAGAAAATACGTAAAAATAAGTAAACATCTTAACTAAAATTTTAAAACGTAAAACTATTTTCATGCCTAATATGTTGGGGAAGGGCATTAAAAAGAGATGGTGCCGCTACCGCAAACAACCTGTCACCCAGTGTTTTCAAAGTCTTTCCATCAAATGGCTTGAGAAACAAATCATTATTTCTTCGAAGAGAATACATACTGGGACCCTGAACTGTCACTAGAGTACATAGATAACATAGGCACCAGGCCATAAATACATGTAGGTAGCCCTGTTGTTACAACAATTCAAGGGTTATTCTTCAGAATTTTAAGTGGAAACGAGTTAGCAACTTCAAGTGCAGGAAAATAATTATGTGAGTTTGAATCATGGTTGGGTTTGGTTTTGCTTCTCAGTGGTTGGAAGTTAAACTCTTGTCAACCAGTCACAGGGCATGGAAATCAAATTACTTACTCTCAATTTAAAATCAATGTCAAGTATATGACCTATTTTTTCAGCAGCCCCCAAAGGATGAGAGGCAGCTGCCTTATGCATACACACAGACTGGAAATGCACCACCATTAATGTCAGGTGGCGGGGCTATTACTGCTGAGGGTGCAACTGGGACAATTGATGTGTAAACATAAAACATACAATGTAAGTATTCGTTAAATGGGGCCCTGCGTTAGCTTGTCTGTGTTAATAGTATATAGACAGTCATCAGTATTTGTGTAGGAAAGAAGATGCATACAGGTGTAGATTAGAGATAAAGACGTGTTATGTGCTGATGATTCACCAAGTTTAGATGTGACCTGATGAGTGTTCATCAGATGTGCAAGTTTTATAATTATTGTTGGAAGAGTTCTGAAGCCAGCACTCAGCAAGGCGAAAACATTTTGGCTGCTGAGAAAGTACTTAAAGTACTCAAGACTTCCTTAACATGTTAAAAGGCTTCATCCAGCTAAAGCTGCCCTCAAATAATAAAAGCTGCATCAAAAAGTAGAGTAATAAGTAATAAGTAGTAAGTAATAAAAAGTAGTAAAAAGTAATAAGTAGAGTGGCACTTGTTCAAGTAAACAAAGTGAGAGCCTCTTTTAGTCGGTAAGTTGTATCTGAAACTACACAAACTTGGAATAATAGTTTATAGTTCTGCCATTTCAGATATTTTCAAAGTGAAATTTAATTTTAGACAGGAATCAGGGGCTAGGGGCAAGGCTATGGTTCAAATTATTTTGCCTGTTTTTGACCATTATTTTTGTGTTTTAAATTATTTTAAACCATAAAAATGAGTGGTACCAAAATCGATCAGGTATTTATTTTAAGTCCAGAGGTTGTTAAGGATTTGTTTTTTACATTTCGTATTGTGTCAACAAAGACATTGACTTCATTGTATAATTTTTTTGGTATCTGTTGGATAATTTATACAAAATGATTTGAAATTAAGTAATCAAGAAATAATTAACATTTCAATTAAGACAAAGTAGGTTAACCTTGTGTATCAAGAACTTGGGTGCAGTACCTAATACATGTAGCACAAAGTCAAGATTGCAACAACTGTTGAAACTAGGTTAAAACTCATGAAAGGCCTTAATTTTGGCAATATAGGAAATAAAATTGCATAAGTTACTGGTATTAACTTATATTGCAAAAATAGCACATGGTCTGAAAAGACAGGAGAATGGAGAGCTCTCCGCCTCCTGATCCAGCTGTTCACAGTTGTCTGATCAGCAGAAGCATTTAGGGAAAAGAGGGAAAATACCACATGTATGATATCTATACGATGCTTTCAAGTGGTATACCGTGGAATATCCCATGGGTCACTTCGATTTTCCAGACATATACACACAAACCTTAGTCGAGTGTGTATGCAAAGGACAATTAATTATTTCATGGTATACTTTGAGAAAGCTTTGAATAAACATTTTATACCATGCCATTCAAAATACCTAGCCCTATACAAAGAATGCAATACACGATGGGAAGGTTATACGAATATACAACTGCTTTCCTGTATTCTGATTGGCTGTATTATCTATGTTATGGTATAAAATGATAAACGTATTTTGCCAGATGCTTCATGGCTGTCATTAAGTGCCAGGGTTCGGGGATTTTCCCCGGAAATTCTGAGTTCAATTCCTGGCTACTTTGATAGAAAAATAGCAGACTGATCATCAACAATAACTGGATTCCCCGGCTACTTTTTGCAAATTCCTGCCTACTTGAAATATTAGTGACAACCCTGTGCTTAATCTAAACAGAGTTTTTCTTGTGTTTTAAATTCCTTGATAAAAACTGTGTTCAGTATAATCATGCATATGAGCCTAGATATATTATTTCTTTATCACAGTTTTTAAATAAATTGTAAAGCAGGCCCCAAAAGAGAATTAGTATGCATAATGATAACTTGTAACCACTTTCTGTTAGTAGTTTGTATAAAAGGAAGGTATCAAATGAATATGTTGCAGCCACACTAGCACTTGCAGTTATGTGAAAATAAAAGCTTTTACTTCCAAACTTGTCTTGACTCTTGGGACATAAATTTAACACAGTCCCCTAGTTTCTTGGGATTTTGCAGGCTCCAACATGTTGAGCACAACTTGGGTTGGTGTCTTTTTGGTAAAGGGGTTAGCCTATCATTTTGGGCCAAAATTTAAAAAATGTCCATGTTTGTGTATGGCTAAAATCGATGAGTAAATGATGTTAGACAATGTTTTAGGGTGGCTATTAAGGCCAACTGCATTCTGACGAAGGGGTCGGCCTACAATTTTGGGTCAAGGTTGAAATGTTTTCTCTGTGTATGGCTCAAATGGATCACTAAATGATGTTTTGTGATGTTTAGAGTACCCACCAGGCCACTTAGACCATTTTACAATGTTGGCGATTTTGGCTCGCACCCAAGTAGACCATTTGTGAGGTTTTCTACTTTTTGGATTTCTTTCAAAGGAGTAGCCAATAATTTTGGATCAACATTTAAAAATCTGTATGTTTGTGAATGGCCATGATATATGAATAATTATTTTGAGTGGCGACAAGGCCAACAAAACGATCATGCTGTTTTCAGTTTTTTTTTTCAAAGGGGTTCTGGATCAAAATTAGAAAAACTATGCCATGTATCTTTGTGGCTACAATGGATACGTAAATGATGTTCTGTGATGTTTTAGAGTAGTGAAAAGGCCACCAAGGCTATTTAGGAGGTTTTCCATTTTGCCTCTTTCTGCTCCTCTGCAGTTGGTTAAATTGTATTATTTATCAGGGTGCAGGTATTCAGGAATTTTTCATCTTACGAATGGTACAACTTTTGTTTTAACACAACATCTAAAGTCACGTTTTCCCGTGAACTCGAATTTCAATTAAGCGGCCACGCTCGGAGATTGGAAAATTACATGGCCGCTTAATAGGGGTTGGCCGCTTAAAGGTCCATCCGAAGACAACGTTAGATGCAGTGAAGTCTTAATTTATTTAACAAATAATTAGAAGCAATTTCAATACCAATAATACAGGGGCACCCAACGAGCCAAATCCACCAAATGCTGTAGAAAGGCATTTTTAAGAGCGGATGTCTGTAAATATCGACCAGAGGTAGGAATTATAAAAATTTCGGAAAATCCGAAAAAAATTCTGTGGACTACCCTAGGTATTCTATTAACGAAAATATAAATTTTACTTTCATCGGATGGATATTTTGGTCATATGGATGGTGTCAAGTTCGGGCGCTTTATAACCTCTGCCAGATCGCTTTTTCGAGGCCCTACACCGGGCTACGGAAAGAGCTCGATTTGAATCTAATTGAAATATCATTCAAGCCACAAAGCTTCTTATCACATTTAAGAGGTTTGAACACGCATTTTGAGTGACCGTGCCCTTGAATTGATTGCGACTAGAATATTTTACAGATTTTTAAATATTTACAAAATTTTGGGGATCTCGCGGGAGGAAAATTTGGTCGAAATTCGAAGGCCAAAAATCACACCCGGTACTTAATTTCAGACAACAAAAACCATTCTACATTAAAAAGCAATCTCAAAGCTTTCAAAATATGTTTTTGAAACTTTGGGCAACGTATGAAATGAATTTTTTGGGAACGCGAAATTCACGGAGCACTTGAGTGAAATTTGACCCTTCTGACTTGACAGTTTTGAGGTTCGGCGCGACACAAATCAATACTCAAACAAATATTTCAGCCAAATAAGTGTAATTTAAGCAATATCAAGTCTTACAGTTATACATACGTGCCTCATAGACATTGAATACAAAATTTACAACAATTTTCAGCCGAAAAGAACTCATATCCCAGCTTTTAGGTACTAAACTTGGCTCGCTAAATATAAGCTTATGTGAACATGCACTGGGTCATGTTCACTCAAAGCCAATAGTTCACAATCTACACCAAATATCTATTCTGCTTAGTATATAATCAGGTGCACGATATGTTTGTTTGTACCTTTTGTCCTTGTTCGTCTTTAATCCTGAAAAAACATCCAAAAACTACAGCGAAATCCCCGCACGTTCGACGTGTCACGCGTCTCGTGAAACAGCTGTTGCGTGAGTCGAGATTGTGCTGTCCGTAACATTAAACGCAAGGAGATACGGCTACTTGATTTCCGGGTTGTGAAAAAAATTCAATCACTGATCTACATGTTATAGTTGCGCCAATGGAATGTTCTGAAGCTCAAATTTTCATACTTTGCCGTCGTACCATGATTACAGATTCCTGGTCCTCGAACTTGTCAAACAACCACTGGTGCAATGTAAATAATTTGTTCTTTTTGTTTGTTTTAGTTAAGCACTTTTTTATTTGTCCTGATTGTCTATCAGATGAGGAGATAACCTAATGCGTTGTGCAATACTTTTTTAACACTTCATTATATGAAGCATGTGCACAAATAACAACGTCCCAATACAGTCTAATCTTGTGCTTGCGGCATCCATTTTGGTAGCGTAGTTTCGTGGTATATAGTTTTCTCTAGCATTGAAAATAAGACAGCTTCATTGCCAGCTAGAACACATCTGCTCGCTAATGTGGACGATACAGCATGCGAATATGGAGCGTTGGTTGGGGGAGAGTGCGGTTCAAGTACCAAATACCCGGGCACACTGAGTTCGTGCGTATCAGAGACTGCAACCGGTCAATTGAGCGCCACTTCACAGACACCCTACAAGTCAGTATTGCTAACTGTGGTTTGAAGACGGAAGCAGAGCTGGTATTAGCGAGGGTTGGTAAGGTTGAGACACACCTTCTTTTTACTCTCGTGTTTAATAAGCTGTACTATGGTGTTGTGCATGCGCGCACCGGAGTTGCAAGGCAGGTACCGGAGTTGCAAGGCAGGTAAAAACAAATAGGTTTACCTTTTGCCTCATAACTTGATTTATTAATCAACGGGTGTCAAAAGCGTATAACGCTTTTTTGCAAGCTAGAGCTAATGTATAACACTCTACATGCGATTTCCTTGCTCTCGGTCTAATCTTTTCGGTATTTTATCAAGTGAAAGAGCAATCAGGAATTATAAAGTGCTTGCTGATTGGCCAAGATAAGGAATATCCATGCACATTCCCCGAGAAATTCAGTTTTATTTCATTTTTATTTTTTGCGCTCTTACTCTGAAATAATTATTGGCCAGTCCCCACAGCATACTGAGATGAAGATATACTCTGTAGGATTGAAGAAAAATCTTCTACCCGACCCGGTTTTATGCTTTCTTCAGTTCCATACCCAAGTTCTACACAACGTACAAACGGAACTTAGTTCTGAAAAAAAGTCAACTTTTAGGCTCAAGGGAATGATATTCTGTATTCTGAGAGCTGTTCATGAAGATTATTTTGCTGTTTAAGAATAAGAGACTTCGTACTTCTACGGTAGTCCCTGGTAAGACAAGGAGCCTGCGAATAAAAATAGATTTAACCCATTGACTACCGCAGTTTTTTACATTTTCGGAGTGATTTTCCACCTATAAACGATGAACAGCAATTCGTGACTCTTTATTTGAGCTACCAGGGAAAAGTGGTGCTGTCCTAAGGCACTGGAGGCTCAAGGTTTCTGAAAACGTCATTTTGACGTAGCTATTTTTTATCCGTGAAGCGACAACAATGGCCCAAGTTGGGTTTGCTTGCGATTTCTGCTAAATTTACAGCCATTTTTCATCTTTAGCGGCTGCCTGATGAGCATCATTAAGCGTGACGGTAGCTAAGAGTCCACTTTCTCAAAGAATCGAGCAAGGTGATGTACTTTGTTGTTGAATTTGGCTTGTTACTCGACGAACTGGGAATTTGGCCGGTCGAACACTTAGTACCTTTGGGACTCGACTATTGATGAATTTCTCGACCTACCGCCACATATTTTGGAATTTCTGTGTCCTGAAGATGACTACGAGCAGGAAATTTTGGCGGTAGGTCGGAGTGGCTGTGTGAAAGAATTGGGGGAAGGAACGGGCGCTGTCAAAAATTCTCGTTAGTTCCCAGCATGCAATGCGCTCAAGATGTTGAAAATGTCGGGAAGGCCCGAATGCACTGGAACAAAAGGCTGTATCTACGCTCGGGAGAAGAATATGAACAAAAAAAGTCATTTCTAAGCTAGAAAAAGGACTGAATTTCGTTATGATGGTTGAATTTCAGTTTTTCGACGATGATTTCCCTAAAAAACGTGAAGGCAAAAAGGGGCATTTTTGTTGTTTCTCTTTGACGTTAAAAACGGCCAGTTTCGTTCTTGTCCAAACTCAAAAGGCCATATTTGGTAAAAATCGCTACGTTTCTTGCATTTATTGGATATCCAAATTTAAAGGGCATTCCATTTCGTGCTCACAACTAAAAGTTAAGGCAATATTCGTGCGATTGAGAGAGTTGCAATGTTTTGAAGCATGGGAGTTTTTTACGGCCGGTTTTGGCCGGCACGGGTGCCAATGGGTTAATAACATGCTGAGGGAACCAGCACACTTTGCACTAATTCCCAAAGGAGCAGGAAATAAAACAAGGCTGGATCCTTGAGCATGTCTTGAGGATTGTGGGACTCAAAATATATTGTGTGATATAACATTTTTCCCATAAATTTTACCTTTATTTCCTTTGCTGGCAAAATTCGTGCTATTTGAACGATCACCTATCAAAGCAATAAGCATCTGCTCACCTCTATGATGAAAAAAAAAATTCTCCCTTTGGAATGTATTTTGCTATTGTCTCTCGCGTCTTGGAATGCGAAGGCGGACATCGACTGCACCGGAGAGAAGATGTGTTACCCTTGTCCCTTAGCGATTCTTGCAATATTTCCTCAGTCGGGCAATGAATATACCTAAACGCTCCTGATATACCTTAATTGCAGTTCCCATTATGTTTATTTTCATTTGTATTCCAGGTATATTTTAATTTCATGACTCGAGCTTTGAAATGTCAATTTGCCCGAAGCACCGCGAGGATTCTGGTATCGGATGGCGCTGTCGGCAAAAGTTACAGTTCGAATTAGTGTTACGAGTCAGGGCGTGGTTTACTTTCCTACCGTGACGTCATCAAATAGCAAGGTTTTCTGTCAGTTTTTATTTACATCAGGTTGAAGCTAACTTACAAATAATTATTTTCTAGAGTTTCCAGTTCCTTAGCGTCTTTAGTTTTTAAAGAACGGAAATTTTCATAGAGCGTGACCAAGATAGGTGAGCTGTATGGCTAAAAAATAGTTTTCCCTTATGATTTTCAGAAGTTAAAACATTTCAAGAATTCGAATATGTATATGTATAGTAGCTCAGAAACAAAAAGAAAACCCCTTTATCGCATAAGTTAATGTACACTGTATTGGTTGATTTTGGGTACCTTACTTGTACATGTACTTACTTCAGTGTCGAGATGGCGTCTGCATAAAATTACAAAGATCTTTAAAGTTGCGTGAAAATTAAAAGTTTAAGAAAATAACTCAGAAACGGTGTACCACACAGATCTGAGGTTTGTGAAATTGCTCATTTGCTAGTCTTTTGTCGCATCTCATTTTCTGAGCCTCTTTCATGGAACGGTTTCGGAATTTATTCCTGTACTCCGGGTTTTTTGCGTGACGGTGAAAACGATCTATAAAGACTACTGTACTGCAAGAAAAAAGGCATCAGACAAGTGAGCAGGGGAAGTCTGCCGAGTTCAGGTTATCAGTGTTCTATTGTGATTTGCATTTTTTTTTTTTTTTTTTTTTTTTTCAATCTAGAATTAATTTTTTTCCTATCAAGCTCTTGTAGACGAAGTGCCTGTGTCCCGAGTCCTGGGTTCGATGTTCCATTTGTTCATTCGAATCACGCAACAGCACCTCCACAAGACTCGTGACACGTCGATTTTCGCTGGTAGTATTTGCGGAAAAGAGGACGAACAAGGACAAAAGGTACAAACAAACATATCGTGCACCTGATTATATACTACACAGGATAGATATTTGGTGTAGATTTTGAACTATTGGCTTTGAGTGATAAGAACTTGACCCAGTGTATGTTCACATTTATTTGGCAAGGCAAGTTTAGTACCTAAAAGCTGGGATATGAGTTCTTGTATTCAATGTCTATGAGGCACGTATGTATAACTGTAAGACTTGAGATTACCTAAATTACACTTATTTTGGCTGAAATGTTTGTTTGAGTATTGATTTGTGTCGCGCCGAACCTCAAAACTGTCAAGTCAGAAGGGTCAAATTTCACTCAAGTGCTCCGTGAATTTCGCGTTCCCAAAAAATTCATTTCATATGTTGCCCAAAGTTTCAAAAACATATTTTGAAAGCTTTGAGATTGCTTTTTAATGTGGAATGGTTTTTGTTGTCTGAAATTAAGTACCGGGTGTGATTTTTGGCCTTCGAATTTCGACCAAATTTTTCTCCCGCGAGATCCCCAAAATTTTGTAAATATTTAAAAATCTGTAAAATATTCTAGTCGCAATCAATTCAAGGGCACGGCTACTCAAAATATGTGTTCAAACCTCTTGAATGTGATAAGAAGCTTTGTGGCTTGAATGATATTTCAATTAGATTCAAATCGAGCTCTTTCCGTAGCCCGGTCTAGGGCCTCGAAAAAGCGATCTGGCAGAGGTTATAAAGCGCCCGAACTTCACACCATTCATATGACCAAAATATTCATCCGATGAAAGTAAAATTTATATTTTCATTAACAGAATACCTAGGGTAGTCCACAGAATTTTTTTCGGATTTTCCGAAATTTTTATAATTCCTACCTCTGGTCGATATTTACAGACATCCGCTCTTAAGTTCCTTATGGCGTTTGAAGTCTGTTTAAAGCGATGTTTTCACAAGCTAGAAGAAGTTCATCTGTTCGGATTCCCTAGCTGAAATTTTAACTTCCCGAAAATGTTAGGGAACAAAATCTTCCTTTGAGAAAATGCAAGCTGAAATGAACTTTCCACGAACTTTCTAGGGAACTATTTTCTTTCCGAAGATGCTAGCTGACGTTTTTGACTGCCAAAAACAGCAATTACGACCGAAAACGAAAACGTCAGGGTCTATGATTTCCCAAATTCGGATCTTTTAGGCCACATTTTAGTCACGAAAATCCGAGTGCACTCTTTAATCGACGCCGAAAGCGCAAGGCGAATTACCCTCCACCGAACAGATATCTACCGAAACTTGTCGTTGGGTGCCCCTGATAATAGACATAATAGTGTCTACAACAAACCAGAGCTGATAAAGAAAAAACAATAATATCATTAGAAAAACAACACTGACTGGTGTACTGGAATTACAACGGTCGTTTCGAGAAGCCCCTCTAGGGTAACTTCCGACAAGCGACATGGCGCAAAAAGTAGCGACAGCACATAAAATGAAATCCTGACCAGAGACACCATTCCCGGCGAAATTCCGACAGTTGCATCAAAGCCGAGAATTAGCGATTTAAACACCGACACGGGAGATTTTAAAATTCAGATAAGCGAGACGAGATCCCACCCCCACCCTCCTTCCTGACAGGGCCTCTCACGAGGGTACCTTGTATTGTACAAACAACAAAAGTAACGTAATTTATGACAGGAAATGTCCCCGAGATCAAATTTGGCTAAAGGAAAATAGAATATTACTGGCCTTGTAACAGAAGTATGTTATGTTGTTTGGCTCTGAATAAAAGAACTCAGTGAACGGAACTAAGGTATAAAACAATACAAAATCACTGGTTGGGAGCTGGCCGCGGCCGCTTAATAGATTCAGATTTCAGATTCAGATTTTTTATCTTTTTTGCACCATTACCAGATGTTACTGTATCCATAACAATATATTACGTATACAACATTACGGCATTTTTAGCTCATTCATTGCGTCATAGCGCAATGAATGAGTATCGTGGGCATCAAATGTGGAATGGAATGTGTAGACAAAATATGTAGTAGACACGAAGACGGAAATGAACGAGGGATCCAAACGAGGCTGCGGTCGGAAGTAATTTTGCACGCCCCCCCCCCCCCCCCCCACGTTAGTAAATTGAAAATTAACTCCGATAAAGCTGAATTACACATGTGCAAGAATACAAATGTTTCTACAGTTTTGCAAATAAACAAATAACATCAAATCGCTATTTCGGCAATTCTAAATTGGGGAGCAGGTATGGCAGCTAAGGATAGCAGGGATGGCGCAGTGGTGAGAGCACTCGCCTTCCACCAATGTGGCCCGGGTTCGATTCCCGGACTCGGCGTCATATATGGGTTAAGTTTGCTGTTGATTCTCTACTCTGCTCCGAGAGGTTTTTCTCCGGGTTCTCCGGTTTTCCCCTCTCCACAAAAACCAACATTTCCAAATTCCAATTTCATCTGCTTGTAAAGTGCATTTGATCATATACACATGGAAAATGCGCTATATAAGTTCTAAAATATTATATCATTATTAAGTGTGTAACGTGGATCGAAAACCCGAAATCTTCACAAATACAAAGTATAGCTGAAAAAGAGGAGTTATAAGTAAAAGATTCAAGAAACAGACTGAAATTTTTCATTGTTCTTATTGTTTTGACATCTCGTAATACTCAGGGCCCGGTTGTTCGAAAGCCGATTAACTTAATCCAGGATTAGCGTCAACTTTGGTTGCAGTTTTTGTCTTTTGGATGAAAGTTTCTTTTGCTGATTTTTACTTTTCAGGATTGACTTCCTATAATCTAAAATTGTGTAGGATATCAGCGTTTAACAATGTTTGTGGATAGAGAAATAAACTCCTTGGTTAATTTTTAATCTTGGATTAGGGTTAATCGGCCTTCGATGTTATAAGTAGAGCATTGTTTGATTTAGAAAGATATGCATTTATATGGACACTAAAACTGGTACATTGTATGGGTGAACCTCTCACAAAGATTAACTTTGAAATATGCTTGTAAACGCTGTTATATTACTGTACGCATTTTCAGTAAAAATTTGTGTAAATTTGCGAGCAGTCCGCAACATTATACTTTACCAGCATCTTGATATGCAAATAACGAAACGTGACCCGTTCATCAAAAAGTTGCCATTCTTTATCTCTTTTTACTCGGGCTTCCCGCGTCTCGCGGTCGCCCGGGTCTAAAATTACCGACGGTTCTTCTTTTTCTTCGTCGTCGAGTTTCATCCATAAAGCTCACTTACGGCGTTTCTGCGCGAGCGCTAACTATATTTAACAACTCACAACAACAAGAGTGGTGCCTGTTGTCACGTATCGGAAAATGTCGATTCACCTTGTATATTTTGAAGTCTGAACAAACAATATGTTAAGAGAAGTGTCTATGCGAATGTTTGCAAGTTCAACGGCGAGAAGAAAGCTTTTAACATGAGTTAACTTAACTCCAGATGGACTGCCGTGTTTCCACGTGTTTGCTTCATTGAGATGTTCCTTTTTGTAGATTGTGAGTAGTCTCTAATTTGCGCGCGCGAAGTTGCGAGGAGACGCAACGCGAGGGGAGCGCCAAAAATTAGAGACTACAGACAAAGGGAGTTTGACCTTTCACGGTCGAGTGCCTGTTGTCACGTATCGGAAAACGTCGATTAACCTTGTGTCTTTGAAGTCTGAACAACTAATATGTTAAGAGAAGTGTCTATACGAATGTTTGCAAGTTCAACTGCGAGAAGAAAGCTTTTAACATGACCAAAATTTAACTCCAGATGGACTGCCGTGTTCCTCGTATCCGCTCCATTGAGACGTACATTTTGTTGAGTAACTCAAGTACGGGATATCACACACCCCTGAGACTTTGACAGGTAGTTTATTTACTATTTTCCCTCAATATCTCAATTTCTGGACTTTAATTTTTGAATGATAAGCGATTAGTTTTTACAAATGTACTTGCGTGACTTGAAACTGTCCGAGAAACGTTCCTTTCTTGTGTTTCAAATGACCTTGGATTGACGTATTTGTAAACAGTTTAACTCTGCTAATTAATTTTCTACTCACATTTCACCGAGACTCCATTAACGTTTATGCGAAAAAATCCTACATCGTTCGATAAGCGTTTCCTTTCTCAAACAATCATCAATCGAAGCGAAAACAAGTATGCTTAGTTTTTTTGGAATCAATACACTATTTGTATCACATTGCATAACGATAAACCTCTGTGGCCTAAAGGTCATTGTTCCTGCTAACCCGGGTTCGATGTCTTTTAGTGGTATATATCACGGGCCATTTTTTTTCTGTTTCTCTTTTTCTTGTTCTTTTAGAAATATTTTTTACAAGTGTTATAATTATTGTTCTCAATGGTTGAGCTGTAAAGCTTAGAGGGGGGTTGTTGATAGGGGTCTAAAGAAATAGACTCCAACACAAGCTAAGCGCAATGCGTCCGATGTAAGAAAGACAGTCTTCTTTCTATTCTTTTGTTTAGCGCTAAATTAGGGATACAATACTGTTTTTTGCAAGCCCGAGTTTAGGCTAATTGTAGCCTCTTGTTAGATAAACTACATCAACTACATGTATTGTGCTAAAGAATTCTATTTAACAAATAGATGCCATGTTGCCGTGCGTCTGTTCAGTGATAGATCACAGATGACGCCAAAATGTGGTAAAAACAAAGAAGTGGTACACGAGCCGCAGCAGAGTGTGTCACTGATGTTTTTACCACATTTTGACGTCTTCTGTGATCTATTACTGAACAGACGCACGGCAACATGGAATCTATTTGTTTTATATAATAAAGAAACAAAATGCAAGCGAAAAACTTGTTTATTTTCACATTTCTGGAAAAAAGTGGGTCGTGATGAACGCTGCAGGGTAGTGATAGCAAGTCAAAACTAATGTCTGTTGACGTCATTATTTGTTGAATCACTGAGTGGAAAATCAGTAGAATCACTTTACCGCGACCAAATCTAAACTTTCGTTCAAACCAGCGCAATTCAACCATGGCTCGGATGAAACATGAAACATGCTTTCACTTGTATGCTTTCTCAACTTCCGCCAATTCGTTTATACGTTAGTATACAGTAATTGCAAACAGTTACCACAACCAGTTGCCATTTTCATCCCGAGAATTACTTTATTTCGCTCACTTTGCCTTGCTGTTTGCTTTTGTTATCAAATACTTTAGAATTTTATGACAAAGCTCAGATCACAGGCAGCCCAAGCTCCCGAGGCGTGATGGGTGTCATGTGTCAAGATCATCTTGCGTAATAATTATAAGAGTTTGTATGTTTTCAATCCAGAAAGAGATAATTCGCTGAAAAGGCCTCAAGACAGCAAAGTAAGCTAACAGACAACAAGCAAAACAGCGTGGAAGTAAGGTTAGCTATTTTATTAAGAATTTGACGGTATTTTTGCTTTCTAAGACCGATGGTAAATATTCCCATACAAACTCTTATAATTTCGCCATGACCGTTATTACGCAAGATGATCATGACACATGACAACCATCACACATCTGGAGCTTGGGCCGCCTCTGCTCAGATAAATTTCTGTTCGGCTTTCAACTAATAAGCTCAAAAACCACTTTCTTGCTCACCTTAGCGCTGTTAGTTAAATTGTCCATTACAATGAATGAGCTGGCTCCAAGAGCCCTTTGATCGGGATTGTGGTTGTCTCCTACGCGCCGTTCTTTTTTTAACCATTGCGTGACGACACAATGTTCGCTGAGCGTGACATACCCTCCCGTCCTCTGACTGTTTTGACATGACGTCATTTACCCAGTACCTAAAGCGAAAGTGTTCCTTGTTGATCGGTGGTAGTTTTGACGCAGCTATGGTTTATCGAGCGTCCGCACTGCGAGGCTTAGCCATCGCACAGATGGTATTTGGTACTTTAATGATCGTTTTTGGTATTGCATGTATATTTTCCGTAGAGCACTGGACTACATATGTTGGTTTTGGCATATGGGCCGGCGTTTGGGTAAGTTTTAACATTAAAACGTCAGATTATTAAGCTCGTAGTTGCACCAATTAGGCTACAGCAGTTATGATCTCTAATTGAAGTTACCAGCTAAAACTAACTTTTATGAACTAGTTTGGAGTGTTAGGTCTTTTGTCGTTTTAGCGCCTCGCAGACTCGTGTGTTTTTCTGAACTTTGTTCTCAATATTATTTATCGGCCGAACTTTGTTTATTTTGCTTCGTTTTATAGCGGAACCTTCGATCATAACGACGTTGAAGCTGACGATACTGATTCTTTTTATGCCTGTTTACGCGGTTTTTGTGTGATTTTTTGTATTTGATCACGGCACTTTCTTAAACCCTTTTTGATATTTTATATTAATAATATTTATTATTATATACGACTAGAAGTTTGTTTAAGGTCAATCTCGTTCCCAGAGCCCACGTTCCCCTTATTCAGGTGATTCCTCTCAATTGCATGGCGCATCCTTACTGCGCATAATTTATGGCGTCATTTAGCGCGCACTG
Organism: Pachyseris speciosa; assembly: GCA_016490735.1. Classification (NCBI taxonomy): domain Eukaryota; kingdom Metazoa; phylum Cnidaria; class Anthozoa; order Scleractinia; family Pachyseridae; genus Pachyseris; species Pachyseris speciosa. Next base: position 369,462 of record JAEMWC010000015.1, on the reverse strand, counting down.
GGGCGCGCGTACACTAGAAACATTGCGAATTTGCCTTGACATTGAGCTTTTTCAGCTGAAATTTTCCCTTTGTCGTCGTGTAGTAAAGAAACGAGCACGGTGACCCCCCTTTTTTATTGGTGTAATGTACTCGTAATAGGCACACGAAAAACATATTTCAAGGAGAAAAAAAGTTTAATAGTAGAAGTTGGATTATTTATATATAAATGGGGTGAAACTCTGCGTTTGGAGCCAGGAAGGAGTTTGAGATGATGACGAAGTGGTCCAATTTCCTCACATTATTTGCAAGATCGGGCAATTTGAAATCAGAATACGAAAAGAATATAGCCCAGAAAAACAATTAGGAACTAGTTTTCACTGCTATTCATAGTTTTTGCTACATAATAACAGCTTTCTTCAGTTGTTTATGCTTCGAACACTTCTCGCACAACTCCGTAAAAACAGTTAGAACAACGAGTATGCAGGGCAAAAACAAGCACAGTGACCCATCTTGTTATTGCAGTTTTTCAATGTCCTATGCATGACTATCAATAATGTGCCAAGTCTGAAAAAAATCTTAACAGTACATCCTTTTCAGGGGAATTACCTTAATTGCTGCGTTCGGGATGAGTGTCAGCTTTCGAAAGCAGTTCTTAATAATTTTATTAATATGTAAAGTCACGCGTGGCGCTTTAATTTTCATCGCAGTTCTTCTTTTAATGTATAATTTTTTTGGTATAAATTAACTTTAGCAGGCACACTTAAAGGATACTTTTCATGGCAATGTTAAAGGAGCGGGTTTTCGAGTTTGGTACATTCTGAAATCCAGACGATTTGCATATGCATGATGCACTTAAAACAAGAGGCTACAATTAGCCTAAACTCGGGCTTGCAAAAAAACAGTATTGTATCCCAAATTTAGCTTTAAAGATTAAAGAATAGAGAGAAGTCTGTCTCTCTTACATCGGACGCATTGCGCTTAGCTTGTGTTGGAGTCTACTTCTTTAGACCCCTATCAACATATATTCCTCTAAAATTACAAAATTGCTTTACAGTTCAACCATTGAGAACAATAATTATAACACTTGTAAAAAATATTTCTAAAAGAACAAGAAAAAGAGAAACAGAAAAAAAAGCCCGTGATATATGCCGCTAAAAGACATCAAACCCGGGTTAGCTGCGTCACAGGCAGGAACAATGACCTTTAGGCCACAGAGGTTTATCATTATGCAATATGACAAAAATAGTGTATTGATTCCAAATAAAACTAAACACACTTGTCTTTGCTTCGATGGATAATTGTTTGAGAAAGGATTTTTTTGGATAAACATTAATGGAGTCTTGGTGAAATGTGAGTTGAAAATTAATTAGCAGAGTGAAACTGTTTACAAATACGTCAATCCAGGGTCATTTGAAACATAAGAAAGGAACGTTTCTCGGACAGTTTCAAGTCACGTAAGTACATTTGTAAAAACTAATCACTTATCATTGAAAAATTAAAGTCCAGAAATTGAGATATTGAGGGAAAATAGTAAATAAACTACCTGTCGAAGTCTCAGGGGTGTGTGATATCCCGTACTTGAGTTACTCAACAAAATGTACATCTCAATGTAGCGGATACGGAGAACACGACAGTCCATCTGGAGTTAAATTTTGGTCATGTTAAAAGCTTTCTTCTCGCAGTTGAACTTGCAAACATTCATATAGACACTTCTCTTAACATATTAGTTGTTCAGACTTCAAAGGTACATCTCAATGGAGCGGACACGGTGTTACAGTATCGCTCAACCGACAGAAAAGATACATTGTGAAACTCTTCTACAAACCCAACTTATTTATTTAACGATACGTAACTAAATCCTAGTTACAAAGGAGCGATTTCTGAACAATACAATCTGCTATCAAACTAGCTTAAGCCTACTGCTAAAACTTCAGTCACCACTGACACAAACCCACAATAAATGTCGATGTCTCCGGAGAAATCTCCTTTCGATCCACTTGACCTTAAATGAAGTTCCTCAATAGCTCTCTATGATTCTCTTGGTATAGCTTCTCCAGTCTGTCTTTGCCGACAACAACAACCCACCATAGCAGGCAATTCTAGGTCTCAGCTGTGTTAAAGTAATCTTTTCCACTTCACTTTATATTTCATCTTCTGACTGCTGCAGTCCACAACGAACATCCACAATTGAATCACTTCTCGTAGAACTCTGTAGTAGCTTGGAATATAGCATCATTCTTGATCACTTTCTTTATAGTAGTCCACAGTAGCTTGCGTTATAGTGATTATAGCCAGTATATCAGTTATTGGGGAGGGCTTGCGCCCTGCCACCACCAACAACAATAACCGCTTCCTAGCGGAATCCTTATATAGAATTAATTAATATTCTAGAACCTTCTTGGAGCTTCTAACACAACTATTTATGTAGCATTACATCGTAATTAAATCATTCAGTAGAATGTTCTAAATTGTTCTGTAACGTGACAGAAGAAGGTTCTGGTACAAACATTGTGTGACTCAACATTCTAGAAATTACCAGAAATTTACTATTTACAATTGCTTTCCATAACAACGGGGAAACACGGCAGTCCATCTGGAGTTAAGTTTGATCATGTTAAAAGCTTTCTTCTCGCAGTTGAACTTGCAAACATTCGCATAGACACTTCTTCTTCACTTAAGGGGTTAAATTGGCAAGGATGTACAGTACTGGACAAAAGCAAGTGCAAATTAGTGTCTGCATGATTCATCAAATTTCCTGAATTTTTTTGGCAAATATTTTTTTTCATAATTTTTTTTCAGTTTGGAGAACTGGGATGATCTATTGAAACTGGTGACAATGTAAGTAGACACATTGCAAAAGCTCTATTAAGCTCCCCCCCTGCCTCAGGCCTTATTAATGGGGGGTTTGTTAGAGAGGGGGGCTTCATAGGGGGAAGGAGGGGCTTATTCCAAATCTTAAACACACCGTTTTTATCTTAAAATAGTTAATTTGTACAAAACTCAAACGTTATTATTTGTTATAAAGATTTGATATAACGTGCACTCCACTGAATTGGTTAAAAAAGCGTGCTTTATAAGAGTACAGATGCACGGGGAGCTACGGTGTCACACAGTGGCCCCAAATGAAAATCTGAATTTTTCCCTCAGTTTTTATTTTGACTCAGACGTCTTGTACGACGTAGAAAATGACTGAAAACAAGCGGTTAGCCTCAATGGATTTGGAAGATGTTTCTGCGAGTGACACCACAAATAACAGCATTAAAAATTAAGGATTAATGCCAAGCGTGCTTTCAGAAGTTGCTTAAATTGACCATTTCACGCAGCGACAAGGACAATTTCAGCAACTTCTGAAAACACAAGTGGTTTACGAGGACTGATTCCAATTATGTGTTAATAACGTTAGGGCAAAATTTTCTGAACATTGCTGAGGCACATCGAAAAACAGCCAAGCGAAGTAAAATCACTTGTTCGCTCGCAAAGCACACAAAAAAACAGTTTAACTAAGCTTAAGCTTACTTTTTAATTTGGATCCACAATGAGCTTAGATGATTATTATTTACATCCAGTCAAGAGATAAATATGAGTTTCAGTCCTGAACAAAAGTAACAACAATTAAACCAAATGTTCTTGAAAAGCTGAAATTTATTTAATTCACCTGTCACTGTAGAGGTTTCCATCACTTGAAAAAACACATCCACTTAAAAACACACATCGGTAAACATACTGTAGCAAATGGATTGTCCAAAGAAAGAACTTCGTCCTCCAAGTTTGAGCTACTCATTCCTCCCATTCTGTGACCCTTTTTGGTGAGCTGCAAGATGCCGTGGAATCATCATTTTGTTTTTCAACCACACAACCCTGCAATGCCGGGCACCATGCGCTATGCAAGCCGCTCCAAGTTTTAAGCTTTTCATGAGTAAAATCTTTTTCTCTTTCTTTTTTCACTCAAAAATTTACGTTCCTGGGTATCTTTTAAAACTACACATATCTCTTGATCTTAATTCTTTAGCAAATGCATGAGCCAAAATTCTGCCGAATTTTACTGAACAATTTGCTTTTTGATCGTGATTTTAGACTAAAACCAACTTGCACTTTGATGGTTTCTGAACTTTGATGGTTTGACACTTTGACAGCTTTGGTCGTGTTTAACCAATGAAATGTATTGAACCATTCTGACAAGGATTGCGATTGGTCTGTTTTAGCGTGCCTTATGAGAGTACAGATGCACGGCTGACGCCACTCATAGGATTTGGAAAATAACGTTTTCCAAAAATTTTAGCCAAATGCATGAGGAAATTAAGAAAGTCTTTATTATAAGACAAATAAAAAAGCCTTAACCATGCTTTGTTCTGTTATAAGGCACACAAGGAAGTGACGAGAGCACTCAAGAAGTAGTTAGAAGCACTCACCTGCGGCTTGTGCTTCTTCCTTCTTCTTTCATACTCTGAAGTGCATTATTGTAAGAGGGAATAGGAGGGACTGATTACAAAATCTCATGTCCCAAAAGGTAGGTGGGGGGGGGGGAGTTCTTACAAAAACCGACTTCAAAACAGGGGTTCCAATGGACATGGGGAGCTTAAGAGAGCTTTTACGGTAGGTGCATGCACATGTTGTTGTTAAGATAGAAGATTATAGATAGCCTGGCAAGTTTCAATATTTTTGATGAAATGAAGATTTTGAAGGACACAAAATCAGAAAGAGAACAAAAACAGAAGGGAACATAATTCCTAATGCTGTGCTCTATCCTATCACAAATCTCAGAGTTTGGTAGTTAAGAGCTGAGTGACCATTTTCTGACCACCTGTCGCCATTAAACATCGTAGAGGGTCCTATATATATTCCTGAGAGGGAGTAAGGGGTAAACATACAAACAAACATAATAATTAATGCCTATTAATGTCAACAGATTGGTCGTTTCATGGGTTTCTCCATCACCGCTTGTGTCATTGCTGGAGTCATGTTCATCTGCTATTGCGTTGCCGTGGCTGAATTTGGCCATCGTATTCGTTGTAAGAGTTCCCGTTATGAATATGATTATCATCATGATTATGGCTATCCTACCTATGGATATCGTGAGAGATATTGTTACACAAGTTCAGAAAGATACAATGCTGGAGTTGGTGCTGGTTTGGGTTCTTGTCAGCTGATCTTTGCCATTGTGGAATTTTTTGTTGCTCTTGCATCATCCGTCTATTGCTGCAATGCTGTCTGTTGTGGAGCTCCTCCCATCGGTTCTGTAAGTTATGTGGCTTTTGTTGTTGTTCACTTACCCTTTGGATGTTACTGTTACCATAACTGAATGTCAAATGGTTTTTTTTTACCATGTAGGTTGCAGCTAATACCCAAGTGGTGTACCTGCAGCCTCAACACATGTACACAGGAGGCCAAGCTGGTGTGGTGGTTATGCAGCCTACTGGTGCCATGGCACCTGTACCTCATGCGGGCTACACAGCAGCAGGACAACAAGCTGTTTTCATTCCTCAGCAGGTAGGTTTCACAACAGGAAAACTGCTCAGTAGAATACTCTGGAAGGCTTAATTGACAGAGTAGAAATGATTTAATTTCTCTGCAAATTTTAAAGTAAATGATGCAGCTGGGAAGTACTTCTCAAGACACCTTAATGGAATAGTGGAATGGTGTTACTTTTAGTGTGACCACCATACATGGCATAACAAATAGCACTACCATGTACCCATCACTGCTCAAAGGTCTACATTTACGGTTAAGTCCCTTTTTCCAATTCAACCACAGACTTAAAGTTTTAACAACTGTTGCGCAAAAATACAGTATTGTAAATAGTCTGTCAGATTTGTTTCAGTGGTTGAGAAATTGATCCATAGATTCAAAAGTGCAACTTGCTCTGTACATTGCGCAGTATCTTAAATAGTGCCCCAGCCGACCGATACTTCTTATTAACCCATTGACTACCAGCCGTTTTTACATTTTCGGAGTGATGTTCCACCTATAAACGATCCATAGCATTTCGTGACTCTTTATTGAAACTACCATGGGAAAGTGGTGCTGTCCTAAGATACTGGAGGCTCAAGGTTTCTGAAAACATCATTCTGATGTAGCTATTTTTCATCCGTGTAGCTACAAGAACGCCGCAAGTTCGGTTTGCTTGCGATTTGTGCTAAGTTTACAGCCATTTTTCATCTTTAGTGGCTGCCTGATGAGCATCATTAAGTGTGACGGTAGCTAAGAGTCCACTTTCTCAAAGAATCGAACAAGGTGATGTACTTTGTTGTCAAATTTGGCTCGTTACTCGACGAACTGGGAATTTGGCTAGTCGGACACTTAGTACCTTTGGGACTCGACTATTGATGAATTTCTCCACCTACTGCCGCATATTTTGGAATTTGATGACCACAAGCAGGAATTTTTGGCGGTAGGTCTGGCTATGTGAAAGAATTGAGGGATGGAACAGGCGCTGTCAAAAATTCTCGTTATTTCCCAGCATGCAATGTGGTCGAGATGTTGAAAATGGTGGGAACCCCGAATGCACTGGAACAAAAGGCCGTAGCTACGCTCGGGGGAAGAATATGAACAAAAAAATTCATTTCTAAGCTAGAACAAGGACTGAATTTACTTATGATGGTTGAAGTTTGGTTTTTTGAGGATGATTTCTTTAAAAATCATAAAGGCAAAAACTAGCATTTTCGTCGTTTCTCTTTGACGTTAAAAACGGTCAGTTTCGTTCTTGCCCAAACTCAAAAGGCCATGCATATTTGGTAAAAATCACTACGTTTCTTGCATTTATTGGATATCCAAATTTAAAGGACATTCCATTTCGTTCTCACAACTGACAATTAAGGCAATATTCGTGCGATTGAGAAAGTTGCAATGATTTGAAGCATGGGAGTCTTGTGCGGCCGGTTTTGGCCGGCACGGTGGCCAATGGGTAGCCGATTTTTCAAGATTATCACTTCAGTGTCACTTCAAAACACGCCATAATATTGAAACAAAACGAACGAGTGCTTAGTAGCCAAGCTTTAAATGTGGGGAGGAGTCTGGGACAGAGCCTGGGCGTCCTCTGGGCATCTTGGGCATCATTGCATAACACAAAAAAGCACGCGCAATGATCCAATCTCAGTTTCTTTTTCATTAATCAATATTACAACACTACAGGTAATTTATAAAAGAACAAGCATTCCTTTTCAAATCTAAAATCTCTTATCTAGTTATTGTTCTCCACGTAAACATCAAGAAACCTCTTAACAGTAATTAAATACTTTTTGCGTTCCTTTTCAAATGTAAAATTTCTTAACAAAATGCTACTGTTCTTCACACGTGAACATCGGGAAAACTCTTAACAATGATTAAATTCTATCATATACAAAGTTCTATTTTTAAACCAAAAAAATATTTACATTAGGAAGCGAAAGTGCCTAAAGTCAGTGTTTATTGTCAAAAGCCATAAAAGTCCTCGCTATCGCTATCTCCAAAGAGGTTCTCATAGCTTTCCGGGTCAATGTCTGCGTGTTGGCGTTCAAAACAATCGGCGTAAAGTCGGGGATACCACGTCTATAAAGTTGTTTGGAAACCCACAATAGGCGAAAAACTTCAGGCAGATCAGGAGCTTGGTAATGAAGCCGACAAATTTGCCGTGAAAGTGGTCAAAAACAACGAAATAGTCGGCCATTTACCTCGCGAGTACTCGCGAACTTTATTGTATTTTATCGCACGTGGCGGAAAGATATGCGTGGAAGTAACTGGCCGTAGACGTCACTGCAAACAGCTGTGTGGAGGAATGGAGATTCCTTGTAGGCTGGTGTTTAGTTGTTCGAGTAAAGAGAACATTAATCGCTTGAAAGAACTCCTGGAGAGCAAGATTCGCCGATAAACACGCGAAGACACAAACGGCTCCTTTAGGAGCCACCACTCACGAAAAAGTCAATGAACAACAGCAACACACTCTCAGTTTCTTTTATGTTTATTTCTTGACAACTTAAGAAGTTTATGAATATTAATTAGGATGTTTGAGAACTCCAAACACAGATGTATCCGTGGATAAGCCGCACCCTTGATTTTGGGCTTCAATTCTGGGAAAAAAAGTGCGGCTTATACATGGACGTTTACGGTAGTCATTTTGATGTCCTGTTGTTTGCTGTTGGTATCTGGCTAGCAAATGTGCTTAAACTATTGTTTAAATCTACTATTTGCCAATTTTAAATAATGATGAATTTACCATGATGCTACCATTCACAGCCTGGAGCAATGCAGCCTCCTGCCTACTGGGCTGTGCCATCTGGTTCCTCCCCTGCTGGTGCAGTACCTGCACAATATGCTGGTGCCACCATGGCAACTCAACCTCACGTTCAGGTATGAGGCATAATTATCAGCTAGGCTCCATCAACAGTTACATGATCTGCATGTAAGTTCAGGTACCATGTGACCTCATATGATTTCCAGGGGCAGGTTACATATTTCTCTGTATTCCGCATGCACAGACAGACATTAAATGAGCATGAGAACCACTGAACAAAATGTAGGTCAAATTCTCTTACCGGTAAATATGATTTTTTTGCTAACTGAGAACAGTGTTCCAAACAGCACTGATAAACTAACACTGGGTTAGTGATAACTTTGATCCCAGTTTAATTTCTGTTTGATAGAGATATGTTTTCAAGAGATTTCTATCCTTAAGTTTTCTTCACCTTGAACTCATTATTTACTTGATATAACATTTTCAACTACCAAGATGCAGAAAACATAGTTAAACATAGTTGTGGGTTAGGGTTACTCATTATCATGAGCTTTGGGAGAACAGGACCAGTCATTCTTATCTCTTAAGCAAGGGGCACATCACAATAATATTGTTGTGGACTGCATTGAAATAAAGAAAAAGAATGAAAAAAGTACTGTTATGGAAAGATGTCCTCCTCGGTACCTTCAATTTGGCCATTTGAAAGTGTGTTATTTTCTAAGGATGGCAAAGAAATGCACCAAAATGTAAAATGAACATGTAGATCTGAGCAAAATTATTACAATGCACTCCTTGCCCCAAGAGCAGTGCTGTTAACACTGTTCGTGGTTAGCAAGAAAAATAATACACATAATTATATAAGAGAATTTGACCTTCCTTTTTTGGTTTTGGTATTGACACTTATTTTTTGTTCAGTGGTTCTTACACTCATTTAATGTCAGTCTGTGCATGCAGAATACAGAGAAATATGTTATCCGCCCCTGGAACTCATATTTTTTTTATAGGAGGCTGTATGTTGATACTTTACCCAGCAGGGGTGCTTTTTCTGGCCTATGTGAATGGAAGAGTTTTGTAGCTACCATATTTCCCCCGAATAAATGCCCACACTCTACACTGTATAAGCGCCTTCCCTGAATAAGCGCCCACCCCTTGGCCAAACTAGCAAATAAGTGCCCCCTCCCCTCACCCCTCAGTTTCTTTCATAGTAGGGATACAAGGAAAACCTTTTTCTATTGTCAATCCAGCATCAGATCATGAGTACACTTTTAAATTGAGTTTTGTTTATTAAATTATTTCTAGTCGTAATCATAGATCAGGAATGCGTTTGAGTATCCATTGCTGTGGTAGTCTGATGTGATAATAATGAAATCGATTATGAGGTGACAGGGTTGTGATCGGTTGTGTGCTTCATTCACTGGTAATATTTCCAGTCTTGCAACGAGAAAATAATATAGAAAGTGTAAACAAGGATTTGATTCTTATTTGTAGCAAATATTAAAATTTTCAGACTCAGCCAGCATGTTCGATACAAAATGTGTTCAGCATCTTATGTCACAAAAGCACTTACCGGTATCTTCTACTAGGGCACCTTAATTTTTCATTCAAAAGCAAGGGATAATTATGTACTAAATGACACCAACATTGGCTGGCTTTGCTCTTTGTTGTACAACACAAACAGTACTTCATTTTACAAAAAGCTTTTGATTACAATCTTTGCTCATCACATGCTGGCTGCTTACCGTAGTTTATTTCACTTGAAAATTAGTTTGACAAAAAATATTTTCGGTCTGCAATGCCCGTGTCAAATGCCATAATTTACATGGCAAGGTTAGGTCGACCCAAATTAGTTAAGTATACGGCTGTTGATTCAAACATCGAACTTCACTAGACTACGCGAAAATATACAGAATGAGGCTACCCACGATATCATTTATGACGTCATTCAAGATGGCGCAGAAATAGTACACAAATGACGAAAAATCTCACCACTTAGTATCACAGGACACCGAAGATTAGGATGCGTTCTCCTAACGTCGAATGCAATAATGTTAATAATTATTATTAATTATTTTTATTATTATTAATTGATACCATAATACACGACTGTATGCTAAAAACTAGACTAGCCACACAGGGCGCGCAGCGTAGCCTGTGAGCCACCATTATTATTATTATTATTATTATATTCCGAAATTTGTTATAGATACGATTAATTAGTAATTGGACCTCGAAATTTGTTATAGATACGATTAATTAGTAATTGGACCTCGTGTCGTACAATTCAGGGAGTAATCGCGCTCGTATTTTCAAATCAGCCTCGCGCTTCGCGCTCGGCTGATTTTGAAATTACTCGCGCGATTACTCCCTGAATTGTACTCCACTCGGTCCAATTACTATTACTTATTATTATTATTATTATCATTATTATTATTATTATTACTATTATTAGTATTATTATTATTATTATTAACAACAAGAACAACAACAATTTTTATTTGTACTCATTCTTGCTAAGAAAAAAATTATTTGGGAATGAAAATATTGAAGGTAAAAGTTTAGAGTACTGGCTGCCTGGAATAACCATAAGGGCTAGCAGAGCCAGGCAGCCAGTAGACATCAGCAATAAATAGAAATAAATTATAGGTCAGCAAGAAAACTGAAGCACAAATACACACATGAAAACAAAAAAAAAAGAGAGAGAGAGAAGAGGAAAAACGCTATTTCTACACTATGAAGGAAGCCTAAACTAATTAAATTTATATATGAATACAAGGCATTAAGACTGAGAAAAGTGACAGAATTTAGCAAAAGACTAATTTACAGGTAATCTGGGAAACAACACAACTGTTAACAAGAATACAAGTAACTAATAATCATTGACAAGATCGCTTTTTACTGATTTCTTGAAGTTTGAAATAGAGCAGGTTTTCAAATTTTCACTGATTGAGTTCCATACTTTGGGGCCCTTAAATCTTATTCTAAATATTCCATAATAAGTTCTTACCTTAAGTAAAGTATAGTACATATTAGCAGTGTTCTCCTTTTCAGGCGGTAACTGGTAAATTTTACCACCTGTAATACCAGTTATTACCGCCTGAAATCGCTTTAAAGCAGACCTAATAAACATCAGCCACGACTACTCTACCAGTTTGAAAACCTCTTTTACCTGTTGTGCTGAAAACAAGGGAGAACACTGTATTAGAGGCACTTCTTGTATTATAGTTATGTCTTTTATTGACTTGTGTGAAGAAAGTATCAAACACCAATGGTAATCGTCTATTGTGAAATTTATGCATAAAGACAGCAAGACCTTTTTTGCAGCAACCCCCAAAGGATGAGAGGCCGCCGCCTTATGCATACACACAGACTGGAAATGCACCACCATTGGTGTCAGGTGGCGGAGCTATGACTGCTGAAGGTGCAACTGCAACAATTGATGTGTAAATAAGTATTTTTAATTATTACATGCTTTGCATTACACTGTAGCTTGTGTGTGTTAATTGTGTAGAGACAGTCACTGGTATTTACGTAGATACCTATTTTAAGATTTGACATGTAAATAATTTTCTCTTTTATCCATAATTTTTTTTATATAACTCCTAGTATAGTGAGTACTGTTTTAGGAGTATCTCTATTTAAGTATTAAAGAAGAAAACCAGGGCCAGGTTGTTCGAAAGCTGATTAACTGCAATCCGCTATTAAAAATTGGCCAAGCTGTAGATTAGAGGTACAACACTTGTTATGTGGTGATGATTCACCTTCTTTACAAGTGACCTGATCAGGTGTGTGTGTATTAATTTACTAATTGCTACATGCAAACACTCAGAAAGGCTGAAACACTACAATGGCTACATCTGCAGCTAGCTCTGTGTGTGTCGGAGTAAACTCACCTCAATTTATTTTTCCCATAAATACCTTAAGACATACATGTATTGTGTTTACTCGGAGAATTGTGTCCCCATTGTAACATGGCCTCCGAGTAAGGGCCACAGGCCAAAAGTAACCTGGCTCTCAGTTCTAGGTTGGTATCTAAGCAATAGTTATTTGTATTTTTAAAAATTATTGTAACCTTTAATTATCGTCACAATTTGGTTTTGAATTTGGTCGCAATGCAATTTCTGGTATTGCCAGTATAAGTTCCCTCTACTTTTTTATTTTTACCTCTGTCAAAAGTACATGTATAGAATGATTTGGGCTGTTACTTCGTGTCCCGGAGACAGATGACGTAAAACAGCAGAAAGCATTGTTTTCTATTGATGCCTTAGGAGTAAAAAATTCTGATGAAGTATTGCTCCATGTTTTTGCTTTACCTCATCTTTGTCTGGTACATGAAGTAAAAGCCATGATTTGATATAGATAGTCAAGAATAAATCGAAATTTCAATGCTTAAGTAGGTAGTTTGTTAACCCATTGACTACCGGCTGTTTTTACATTTTCGGAGTGATTTTCCACCTATAAACGATGAATAGCAATTCGTGACTCTTTATTTGAACTACCAGGGAAAAGTGGTGCTGTCCTAAGGCACTGGAGGCTCAAGGTTTCTGAAAACGTCATTTTGACGTAGCTATTTTTTATCCGTGAAGCGACAACAATGGCCCAAGTTGGGTTTGCTTGCGATTTCTGCTAAATTTACAGCCATTTTTCATCTTTAGCGGCTGCCTGATGAGCATCATTAAGCGTGACGGTAGCTAAGAGTCCACTTTCTCAAAGAATCGAGCAAGGTGATGTACTTTGTTGTTGAATTTGGCTTGTTACTCGACGAACTGGGAATTTGGCCGGTCGAACACTTAGTACCTTTGGGACTCGACTATTGATGAATTTCTCGACCTACCGCCACATATTTTGGAATTTCTGAGTACTGAAGATGACCACAAGCAGGAATTTTTGGCGGTAGGTCGGAGTGGCTGTATGTGAAAGAATTGGGAGAAGGAACGGGTGCTGCCAAAAATTCTCGTTATTTCCCAGCATGCAATGTGGTCTAGATGTTGAAAATGGCGGAAAGGCCCGAATGCACTGGAACAAAAGGCTGTTTCTACGTTCGGGAGAAGAATATGAACAAAAAAAGTCATTAAGATTTCCTTAAAAAACATGAAGGCAAAAAGGGGCATTTTTGTCGTTTCTCTTTGACGTTAAAAACGGTTAGTTTCGTTCTTGTCCAAACTCAAAAGGCCATATTTGGTCAAAATCGCTACGTTTCTTGCATTTATTGGATATTCAAATTTAAAGGGCATTCCATTTCGTGCTCACAACTAACAGTTAAGGCAATATTCGTGCGATTGAGAAAGTTGCAATGTTTTGAAGCATGGGAGTTTTTTACGGCCGGTTTTGGCCTACCCTGGGTGCCAGAGGTTATTTTTTTTGTTTGAAGGAGGGAATTTACGCGGCGAAGCCGCTGCAACGAGGCGCGAAACGTCGAGAGGAAAAAAATAATAACCTCTGGTCGCACGAATGCTGAACCTCATTTCTGTGCAGTTTCGTGTATCAGATATCCAACCAAACCGGTTTTCATCGGTCTGGTTGTTATCAGGATCATTTTTGACATTTCTGTCATCAGATCGTTATGAACAATCGGCGCGTGTTGCAGCGAACCCTGAAAACTTATCGGTATGCTGGAAAATGTTGAGGAAGGTTATTACGCCGGTTAAAATTGTCCGTTCATTCGTGGACGATTTTTGCAGGGTAGATAGTTTATGACTACGGGAAATTAAATTCATTCCATGGCGAAAATGCGAAGAAGCTACACGTTTCAAACCCCCGGGGGGGGGACTCGCATATGAAAGGGGTGGGGATGCTCGTCGGAAATTTTGAATTAAACCCTTAAAGGAGACCGATCTGGGCGTGGCCCAAGCTTTTTTTGACCCCTAAAAGAGACCATGTTTAAACACAGACAAATGAAAAATACAGTGACTTTTAATGATGGCAAAGACATTATCATCTAATACTTTTACCCATAAGTAGTTTTTAAAAGCATCGTCATAAATCTTCAGTTCATCATATTCGTGCAACCCTAAACGAGACCTTCACGGCTGAATATAATGGCGTTTTGCCCAGAACACTCTAAGTGAGACCAAAATCCGAAATTTACTCCCCTAAGCGAGACGACGAGCATCCCCGCCCCTTTCATATGCGAGTCCCCCCCCCCCCCCCCCCGGGGTCAAACCGTTGTGGCGCGATTATCCGATGTTTTGGGATTTCCTGTTTGTAACTTTGTAAACAAGATGATGCCTCTTCTCGGTTATGCACGAAATGCGTACGATAGTTGGAAAAAGTTAGAAAACGTAAATGGAGTCTCGGAAAATTTCAGAAATCAAGCACACCCTTGCTTTGTAGGAATTTTCGCCACCTTTCCTCCTGAATAATAAGCTCTGGACTTGTAAATATTATATTATGCTTTAACACATTTACGTCGTCAACCAGAACGCTATAATAACCAAGAGAGCAGGCTGCAATACCGCTATCGGCAAGCTCTTGAATGGGCCGCTAGAGAGTGGGCAGATCACCTAAAGGACATGTAGATCATGTAAACCGGCGCAAATTGCTGGAACAATTTCAAAGGTTAAGGATTTATCACAACTCGTCGGTAAAACAGCCAACGCATACTTACGGCTTAGCTACGCCAACAACGCTTCTTTATGCACTGGAAATTTGGACTCCAATGAACAGCAGTTCGAAACGCAGAAAAGCGATCTTTGATATTTTACGAATATATTTTCTGTCCAAACCGGTTTGTCGGCTGGGAAGCCACGCTTTTCCTAAGCCAATCAGAGTTGTTGTTTATTTGAAGAACCAATCAGCAGACTGGGACAAATTCTGTCCTAAGGAGATGAGTTTCCCGGCTCGTGCGACCAGAGGCCCGTCTCTCGCGTTCTATTTTGGCTTTTCAGGGATATTTATTTTTTTCAAAGGGCCTCTGGAACCAGGGTAGTTTTGGCCGGCACGGGTGCCAATGGGTTAATCAAGAACTCTGGCACACTTAAGTAGCACAAAAGTCAAGATGGCAGCAACTCGTGAAACAAGGTTCAACCTCATGATGGCCATAATATTAGTGTTGCAGGGAAGTAAAGTTGTATACAATTAATGTAAGTGACTGACATGTACTTAGATTTACAGAAACCGCAAAGGTCTGTTAAGACAGTAGAATGGAGAGCTGTCAGCCTGCTGATTCAGCTGTTCACAGTTGTCTCATCAGCCAATTTAGGCAAGGGGTAAAGGGAAAATGTATTAATTTAAAGGTATTTTCGAAGATGCTAAGTCTTTTAGAGTTTTTTCCTGTGTTTTAAAACTCCTTGATGGCTAAATTGTATTTGCACTAATTTACTGTTCATGTAAGCCTAGACGTGTTAGTATTTTAATTCAGTTTCAGTTTCAGTTTCAGTTTATTATTTAGCCACAATTAGTTACACATCACGAAATAATAAATACATTCATAAATTAATAGAAGCGGCAAGGAGGGCCATAAGAAACCACAAGGCTTATACGAGATGGACCTCCTAAATCCTAGAATATACACACACCACAGTTTGTAAATAAATAGAAGGGCAGGTCCCACTTATGGTAGTCGGTTGCATAATGATAAAATGTAACCACTTTGTGTAGTAGTTTATACCAAAGTAAGGCTAGATGAATATGTTGCAGTCACGCTAGCTAACTCTTTCCACTGTGAAAATAAAAGCTTTTACATGCTTCCAAAAAAATGTCTTCTTTCTTGTGGGACAAACTAGAACACTAAAACTTGCTAAAAGTGTTGTTCATAGGAACTACGATAGGACAAGACACAGTCAGAAAACAACGCAGAGACATGTTTTTATAATGCATGCGTGCTTTAATGCATGTCTGTGGCCTTGTCTATACTCATTTTTGGAATATAAGGCCTGACTTAAACGTCGCAGTTTACATGTACACACCGAATCTAATTGCCGAATTAAGTGCATGTAAAATGCGACGTTAAAATCAATTAAGTTCGGCAGATTAGAATTAAATGCGATTTCAGACGAATTATTATTCGACTCAGGTGGGCGAATATGCGACTGAAGTTCGACAGTTGATTTAAAGGTCGCTGTTTACAGATGCCGAATCTAATTCATAAATTTTGTTAAATTATATTTCAACTGTAACTCCACATTGTTATGCTACATGGCATGTCACTCGCGCTCAGCAATTAAATGTAACAATGAAATGTGACGTTTATATCAAATCTGGAACGATAGAATACCATGGTGGCAACAAAACATAAATTTGGCGATATTTAGAGTTCAACTGGGAAAATCTTGCGGTACATATGAGCACGATATCCAGTGTCAGTTATTGAACGCAGACCGCGTTTTTGACATGTTCTTTATAGCCAAGTATGTATTCCAAAATCCTTGACACACGCGAATGTACCATTTTGAACCCTGTGGGGAATAAGTCAGGAGCCCACACTTTCGCTGTTCTCTCTTCCAGTTATTTTATTTGCAGTCCGCGTGCACAGCAAAGTAGTCAGCTAAATCTCGATCTCTCACTGCACTCGTAACACACTAAAAAACTACAGTTCATTGTTGTCTCATGTTATGGCACACCTTAATTTAACGTAAGCTGATTGGCTGAAGATATTTCAGACAAAAGGAATAAAGAAACTTATTCACTTAGAGCAGACATGACGCGACGCTCGATTTCCGGTGGGATTTCACAATCGGTCACACTAATCACCCTGTTTCCGACAACCCAGTTACTTCGCTCTTGAGTGTCAATGTAAGTACGTATTTCTGCCAAAGCCGCAACAGAGATCACGTGACAGAGCGGTTTTCAATTGAGCGTCGAAAGTAATTGGCTTTGAGGCTTTGAGGCTCAAATTTGGCTAAAACAAAACCCAAACTAAAATCTTACTGGCCTTGTAACTGTTGTAATAGAAGCATGTTAGGTTATTTGGCTAAATAAAAGAACTGAACTAAACTGAGGTATAAAACAATACAAAATCACTCTTTGGGAGCTGGCCGCGGCCGCTTAATAGATTTAGATTTCAGATTCAACTTTTTATCTTTTTTACACCGTTACCAGATGTTACTAAATCCATAACAATATATGATGTACAACATAACGGCACTTTTTCGGGACTGTGGTTGTCTTCTTTGTGTCGGCAAGCAACGCTATTGCGTCAATCTTCGCTCAGCGTGATATACCTCCCGTCACCCGAGTGTTTTGACATGACGTCATTTACCTAAAGCGAAATCTGTTGGTGGATGGTCGCTATTTTGACGCAGCCATGGTTTATCGAGCGTCCAACCTGCGAGGTTTAGCCATCGCACAGATGGTATTTGGTTCTTTTATGATCGTGTTTGGTATTGCATGTATATTTTCCGTAGAGGACTGGACTACATATGTTGGTTTTGGTATATGGGTCGGCGTTTGGGTAAGTGTGTGCGATTCTACAACAGTTATGGATCTCCACAGGTAGCCCAAACGCTGTTGTGTTTAAATATAAGGGTTTGTATGGGAATTGCAAACTATGAACATTTTACCGGAATGTTTAGGTCACATCTCAGCAGATCAATAAAATAAACTTACTTTTAGCATTTTAGTGTCTCCTGTTGTATGTCTCGAGTCTTTTAGTGGCGTCTTCGGCGATTTTCCTCGTCATGTCGTTTCCTTCTTAGACGTAGACATCATAAGAAGGAAACGACATGACGAGGAAAATCGCCGAAGATGCCACTAAAAGACTCGAGACGTACAACAGGAGACACTAAAATGCCAAAAGTAAATGCCATTTTACTGTCACGCCAGTAAAATATAGTTAATGGAACGTGACGCGCGTATCTTTAGGTCTTTCATGGCGGCACAGCTCTCAATAAAACTATTGTGTAGTCAAGCTCCAAAGGTCGCTAAATTCTGAGACTCATTGTATATTAGGGTTTAACAGTATAGCTTTGTTACCTTTAGTATTTTATAACGATTCACGGCATTGGCCTAAAATATTAAGGCACTATTCATGGTGATGTTATTTCACGTGTAATGCCAAGCCGTTCGGTAGTACAGCTCTTTCTACTGGCTATTTTGCAGACGTTAGTCTAGCTACATAAGCTCAAACGAACTGTTCAGAGTTCACTTTAGTGTTCTGTTGTACAGCGCAGTTAGTACTTGTTGTAAACTATCGTAAATTTTTTCCCTCCCTCCCTCCCTTTGGAGACGGGGTTGGTCGCATTATGGCAAGTGATTAAACAAGGGTCACTCCTACGTGTTTTGGTTAAGTCTGCGCAGCGACTTCCCCCAAGCTTGTTGACCTCGTTGCTTTGAATATCGCCTTGCTAACCGATACTCTTGTCCGATCCAGCACGTGCTGTTTTGCATTCAGCTCGTAGTGTTGGGGAGATAAGTGAGGTTCGTTTGTCACGCAATAGCCGGAAGTCGCACAGGCTAACCTAACGCAAGGCAGTGCTCCCCCATTAACGCCAACTTGTGTTGTTCTTTGTCTTTGCTTAATATGGTGGGTTTTGTTAAGGAACAGTGACATTGAGTTTATTTTATTGATCGGCTGAAATGTGACCTAAATATTTCGGTAAAATGTTCATAGTTTGCAATTCTCATTATTACAAACCCTTATATTTGGGCTACCTTTGGGATCTCTAACTGAAGTTACCAGCTAAAACTAGCTTTTACGAAGTTTGGAGTGTTACGTCCTTTGTCGTTTAGCGCCTCGCAGATTCGTGTGTTTTTCTGTATTGGAAACTTTGTTCTCAATATTTAATGGTCGAACTTTGTTTATTTTGCTTCGTTTTATAGTAGAACCTTCGATCATAACGACGTCAACAACAACAAATGCTTTATTTGCATGACCATAAAGGAATTACAGCATTGCAAAAGCTACTAGTCTAAATTTAATTACTAATTCAACTAATTGGTGTAAAACATTACAAAAAACATTACAATTCTCATTCATTCATTGATATTAACTTGTTTCTTAACTCAAAGCATTGCGAGATAAATGAAATTAATTGACAGTTAATTAAACAATCAGAAGAATTCATAAGAATAGATATTAAAGTATCGCGTGAAAGCGTTTTGAGGTCAGGTATTTTAGTTTCTATTTTGGAGAAAAAGATGTCTCTTATCTGAGAATAGGCCTTACAATCTAGTAAGAAATGATTTTCATCTTCAATTTTGTTACTCTTAGTAACGTTTTATGTCGTACGTTGAAACGATAGAGAGAGAGACGCGAGTGCTTGTCAACTCCTGTTTTAATGCCTGCTTGTGGATTCTCAGAGTTACAATGAATCAATAGTATTCTTATGATCTATGCGTGGGGTAATCAGAGGTGTCGATTACACTACTATTATAAACAGATCAAGATCACGCAAGTTAGTGTCACAATACAACGTCACAATCCGGTATCGTTACATCTCCCTTTTCTTAAAGATAAGTGTCCATGACAGAATCATCATGGCAAGCTGGTGTTTTATTGATACGGGATGACCTCCGTAGTGGGACAGCTGGCTGAGAAGACACGGCTGCAGGCTGGTCGCGATTGATAGTCAATTCCGCGTCGTGGCTTGCGCTGGGAGGCTTCGCAGTTTGAGGATGATTGTGCGGAAGATCTTCGACTGAGGGAGGTGGCGGTGTCTCTGAGCTGACGCCTGTTGCGACGGTAGTGACGACCGGCAACTTCCACTTCGTACGAGCGGTTCGGAAGAATCTTCACGCAACTTCCAAGAGACCATTTAGTATCACCAGGGAGTTTCATCCTGATCACTCGACCTGGCTGTAGCGGTGTTAGTGGTTGACTTTTCGTGTTGTACCGCTGCTCTTGGATGGCTTTATGCTGGCTGGAGTGACAGTGGCTGGAGTGACAAGGCTTTGGTAGATTTAAGGGGTAATGCCCGCTACCTCCAGCCACATCCCACAAGCTTTACGTTTTCATTGCTTGTTTTATTGATATGTGGGTACTTGAGCCTGAGCATTAGCTATGTCATGCTGATGAGGCCTAACAAGGCCGAAACAGCTGTCCATGGCTGCTAATGCTTGGGCTCAATCTTTGCTTTGGTAGATTTAAGGGGTAATGCCCGCTACCTTGTGGCCTTAGTGCCCTTTGAGTGGCTTCAGCTTACTTGATCACATTAATTTGTGAAGTATCCTTGTCACTCCAGCCACATCCCACAAGCTTTACGTTTTCTTTCTTTCTTTTCAATGCTTTGCAAACTTTGACAGCGTTCTCCGCTTTTCCGTTCGACTGAGAATAGCGCGGGTTTGAGGTCTTCTGCTCAAATCTCCACGTCTCGGCGAATTTAGCGAATTCAGACGAGCTAAACTGTGTCCCGTTGTCTGTAACAAGGACTTCCGGAATACCATGTCTGGCAAAATGGACTTTAAGCGCGTGGATCACGCTTGTTGACGTGATTTGCTTCAGTTCCTGTACTTCAAAACAGCTTGACCAGTAGTCCACCATGATCAGGAACTGTTGTGATCCAAGCTCGAATATGTCAGCTCCAACTTTGGGCCAGGGACGACTGGGCATTTCATGCGGCTGGAGATCTTATCGGCATTGCTCTGGCTGGTACGACTGGCAACTGCTGCACTTGGAAATGTAATCTTTGACTTCCGCGTTTATTCTAGGCCAGTAGAGTAGCTCCCGGGCTCTCCTTAGGCATCCACCGATTCCTATGTGCGACCTGTGGATTTCTTTGAGCATGTCAGCTTGCAGGGAATGAGGAACAACCAGGCGTTCTCCGCGATAAACCAGTCCACTATTTTCAACTAGTTCGCTTCGGCTGTCGTAGTAAGGTACAAGCTTAGTGGGGCAGTCTTTTCGACGTAATGGCCACCCTTTTTGTATCGCACTAATGAGTAGCTGCATCTCTGGGTCGTCGGCTGTCACTCGTTTGAACTCTTGCAGTCGTTTGGGCGATACAGAAAGTCCATCTTCATGTTGAACTTCTCGTAAGGCGCGTACTTCACTGCTGTCGTGCTGCGCTCAAGGCGTCTGCAATGAACATTAGACGGCCTTTCTTGTATTGAATATCCAGAGAATAGTTTTGTAACGCCATGCGCATTCTCTGTAGTCGTTTTAGTGACCCGCGCTGTATAGGCTTCTTAAACACAGCTTGCAGCGGCTCATGGTCAGACTCGATGTGTACGATGTTTCGGCCATATATGTACTGGTCAAACTTATGACAGGATCATAACATGGCAAGAAGCTCTTTTTCGATCTGGACGTACCTGGTCTCAGTGTCTGTGAGTGCTCTTAAGGCGTAACACACTGGCTGGCCTTTCTGCATGAGGACAGCTCCCAGACCTGTTTCAGATATGTCACATTGAATGGTGACTTCTTCATTCACATTGTAGTATTTGAACACCGGAGATTCAGCAAGGTACTTCTTCACAGTATTAAACGCGATACTAAGCTGCGTCAACCACTGCCACTCCACGTCTTTATGTTCCAATCTTCGTAATGGCTCTGTCATTTCGCTCAGATGCGGCATGAACTTCGAAAGGTAGTTCACCATTCCTAGGAAAGGCTTGAGTGCTGTGGCGTCTTCTGGCTCAGGCATGGCAACAATTGTTTCAATCTTCCTGGGGTCTGGTTTGAGTCCCTCTGGGGTGAGCTGGCGTCCCATGAATGGTATGCTTGTCTGAGCATGCTTGACTTTCTCTTTGTTCAGTTTCAAGTTCCATTCTGTGCATCTTGTGAAGAATGATCGCTCATTTTGTTTAAGGCTCTTGTAAGCTTCTTCAGTGGAGGCGCCAAAAACAGCAATAATTTCTACACCTTGTAGTTCCTCCACAAATTCGTGCATGGTTCTTTGCCATACGTCTGGAGCGGAACTGATACCAAAGGGCATGCGAAGCCAACGGTATCGTCCGAAGGGAGTGTTGAACGTAGTTTTGAAGCTGGACTCGCGGTCTAGTTTCTTCTGCCAGAATCCGTCTTTTGCGTCAACTACTGTGAAAAGCTTTGCTTTGTCAAGTCGAGTAGCGACCTCTTCTATAGTAGGCATCTGGTAGTGCTCTCGCTTGATCGCTTCGTTCAAATCCCTTAGGTCTAAACAAATTCGAATTTTGTTCGGCTTTATTACTGCCAGCATGCTTGATACCCATTCTGTTGGCTCTGTTACTGGTGCGATGACGTTTCGCTGTACTAATTCGTCTAACTTTTCCTTGAATTTTGGGCGTACTGCAACTGGTACTCTTCTCAAAAACATCTTTGTATTCTTCAAGGATTGAGTTGCTTTGTGGTGATATCGCGAGCGACAATACGTCACAATCGGCTAGCGTGACGATTCCAAACGCGATACTTATGTTGAGTGATAGGATAGGCTGATAATCGCCATTGACGACGTTAAAGGTCAGAGTTTTCTTTATGTCCTTACGCCAGACTAGGAGGCTTATCTTTCCGGCGATCTGTTTTCGTTCACCAGTGTAGGAAACGATCGATTTGTTGCATTTCCTGAGACGTTCTACAGTGTCCTCTCCAGTGATTGATTTGTACACTTTCAGTGGTAATCGATCGCATTCGGATCCAGTGTCCACTTGAAAACGGACTTCATTTCCGGGCTGTCTTCGGTTGACGTACAAATTTACAAGGGCTTTGTTTGCACGGCTGGGCTGTTCTCCAAGAGCGCAAATTTCATATTGATCAGGTCCATCATCTACTTGCACTGTAGCAACAGTTTTGCTTCGGCAAAGCGATTGGTATTGATTGATGTTGCCACATCGGTGACATTTCTGACCAAATGCCGGACGTTTTTGCTTTGTGTGTGTAGTTCCAAATCTGCCGCAATTACCACGCGATGATTGCTTTTGATGTTTGTTGTTTGCTGCACGCGATGGCATCGACGGTCTGTTGCTTTTTGAGCGACCCTGCCTTAGTACATTTACGGTTGCGTTTGCACCCACAAGCTTCACTTGGTGTTCGGTTTGTTCGGCTGCTTTGATGAGATCGACGGCTTTTTGCAATGTTAAATCATTGTATCGAAGTATTTCACGCATCCTGTCGCCTCGAATTCCTAAAACGATCCTGTCACGCAAAATTTCTGCCAACCATTTACATGAGATGGGCGAGACAACTCGGGTGGGGGCGAGTTGTCTCACCTCGGCAGGTAGGGTAACCCTGGCAAGCGGGACAACTTTTTCTCATGTGAACACGTTGTCTCGCCTTCCCGGGACGAAACGGCCGAAAATTAAATATGCGCGTATGCGAAAAAAAGTTATTTCGGTCCAATTTTTGAGTTAAAAAACGCAAATTTATTTCAAGGAATTACATTTTAAAAGCCAGTATTACCCACAGTGATCAGATAGATTGGGGAAGAAACTGATTCGGAGCTAAGTACGAAGCTAAGTTATGTGACACGTTACAAACTTCGAATTGGCTGATGGCTCACTGGTCCTTTTATAAAAAGAAGTATCGAAGCAAAAATGAACCTAGGAAGGAAATTTTCAATCAATATTGACGATATTCAATCAAAGAGCGACCAAATACAAAGAAAGAAGGGCAAATGAGGATTTGTAAATTTGAGACGTGCTATGAATAACTAAGAAGGGTGAACTTTGTCTCGGTCACGCAATTCTCATATAAACGCTCGGTAAAGTTGTCTCGGCAGGAGGGTTGTCTCGGGTATCCGAGACCATATAAACGGGCCCTGAGAGGGCAGAACTTCTGGAGCTTCTCCTGTAGCTTCTTCAGATGTCCCTGCTGTCGGCATCGTGGTTTAGCTTTCTTCTGACACCATGTAATGCCTGCTTGTGGATTCTGAGAGTTACAATGAATCAATAGTATTCTTATGATCTCGCGATATGCGTGGGGTAATCAGAGGTGTCGATTACACTACTATTATAACAGATCAAGATCACGCAAGTTAGTGTCACAATACAACGTCACAATCTGGTATCGCTACACTCTTACAAAGGGAACATACCCTTTCATTGTGAGGGATTTTTTCGTATCTAAGTGGATGACTACTTATTCTAATTTTGACTAATGCTTTTCTCGAAGGAATTTTTCTTGTTAAAACTAGGTACGTCGAGGGGCTATAGTCCTCTTTGATTGTACAATAAAAACTGAGTTTTTGTGATTGTTGAAGGGTCTGGTTCCAGTAAACAACGTATTTATTTTTTATTTTGCCGATATTGAAGCTGACGATGCTATTCCTTTTTATGCCCGTTTACGCGGTTTTTGTGTGATTTTTTGTATTAGATCGTGGAACGTTTTTAAGCTGTTTGATATTCGAAGTGGTTTAGCGTTGTCTATACTGTTATCGACGATATTCGGCATCAGTGGTGGTCAAAATGTTGGGGACTCACAAGGCTCAGCCGAGTGAGTCGGCAACAAATTCTGACCACTGTGATGACGCATATCGTTGTCGATAACAGTACAGACAACGCTAAACGACATTCCAAAATCGTTGACGTTAACGTGAGCACCGTTGTCTGGACTCTTAACGGCGAATTAGCCAATCAGATTGCGAGATTACTAGCATCTACATCTACATCAACATCTACATAATTTATTTGCAAAATCCAATAAGGACATCTAGCAAATTCCAGTGCAACGGGCAAAAATAAAACGAAATAAATAAATATGTGCAAATAAGGTAATAAATAATTATGGTATAAATAATAATTAATTTTTACAACTAGAAGTTTGATTGCTGCGTTCGGCATAAGTGAGCTTTCGTGAAAGCAGTTATGTGAAGTCACGCGTGGCGCTGTAATTTTCATCGCAGTTATTTTTTTAATGTATAAATTTGGTATAAAATAACTTTACCAGGCACACGAAAAGGAAAGTTTTCATGGCAACGTTGAAGGAACGGGTTTTCCAGTTTGTTACATTCTGAAATCCAGACGATTTGCATATGCGTGATGCACTTAAAATAAGAATGAGGTCATTATCTCATCTCTTACAGCATTTTGAACTTTTTTTAATCTTTTGTAGGTCCTCATAACAGGAATTTTGGGTTTTCTTGCTGCAAAGGATAATAATGTCCCCATTAAATGTTTGGTAAGTCGCAGTGATGTGCTCAGTGTTTCAGGGAATTCATGGTGAAATATTAATTAGTCCATATATAGTTGGGCGTATACAAATTGTCAGTGCTTTTAGAAGCCGTGGCTTGGTATTATACAAAATTAATGCAAATTAATGTCTACAAAATTTGTCAAATTTCCTGATTTGGGCGAAAGTCTGGCGAAATGTTGGAGCTCTATTCGAAGTCAGGTGCACATACGCAACTGTAAAGAAACAATATTTTTTGCAAGGTTAACATTCCCTCAGTTAATCACATAAATTGGTCAACCCAGAAACATTGTAATCACAAAAGAGAAGCAGTGCACACTGTGTATCAGGCACGCTTAAGGGGAGATAAACTAGAAGAAAAGACAGGAAGCTGGATGCCAGAAGAAGGAAGCAGATCTCAAGAGGAAGAGGCTAAATCCAGATAATCCCAAGACAGGGAGGACACTGATGGCAGAGGAAGAAATGGACTTAAAAACAGCTGATGAATTACTGAGATATGCGGCAACATCAAAACTATGTAATGCTCCTTCAGCAACAGCTGTCAACAAACAGTGTTAATATAGCCACAATGATGCTTGACAACGCTAAAACCAAGTGAGACTAAGCATTGGAAACCTTGGAAAACTGTTGACTGACAAGTAACACACAATGTTAGAAAAGGCCATGTCAAATTTTGCCCCCCAGAAGAGCAAGCCTAAGGTTACTCAACCAGCTGAAAGAGCATTAAAAGCGTTAAACGTTTTCCTTCTTTAAAAGCCTTTAGTTTTTATTGTATGGAAGACATTCATTTGGAGACAATGAACTTTGACAATTTACTTTTAAGTGCACCTAACACCAAAATTTTTTTCGCTAAAATAAATCTTAAAGTTTGCACCTGTCACAACAACATTTCGCCTTTATTTCCAGTTTTGGGCATTTTTATGGGCTTCAAAACGTACAAAAAATGAAGCATCGTTTGGTACACAGCCGAGTCGGAAGGGGCTTGGGTCTATTCTCGATTTGATGTCACAAACTGCTTTGCATGCATGTTTACTTTTAAAGACTTAATGCGATGTAAATCACTTTGTGATGTCAAATCGAGAATAGACCCAAGCCCCTTCTGACCCGGTCGTGGGACAGACGAACGCCAGATTTTGCAGCTTTTACAGTCTGTGAAAAGTCAAGATAACTGGTCAAGATTTGTTATAAAAAAAGTTGCAATGTGTTTCAAACAGGTGCAAAGATTTATTTTAGCAAAAAAATTTTTGGTGTTAGGTGCACTTTAAAAAACACTCCTAAAGGCATTGTGACTAAAATCAGTTGCATTAGTTTGTGAAATATCTAATGAGACTGAGTTGGAATCTAGTAAAGTGTTGTAGGATGAGTTGTGCTTGATTACATAAGTGGCAACACTTGTTTCTACTTATATGGCAATGCTGGCATATTTTTG
The DNA here is from genome assembly GCA_016490735.1 of Pachyseris speciosa. Classification (NCBI taxonomy): domain Eukaryota; kingdom Metazoa; phylum Cnidaria; class Anthozoa; order Scleractinia; family Pachyseridae; genus Pachyseris; species Pachyseris speciosa. The sequence goes on along the minus strand of JAEMWC010000015.1, from coordinate 342,872 downwards.
TGGGAATGAATACGCTGAGGTCTGTTTAAAATTAAAGCCCTGGGTTGTGAAACAGAGTTGCTGTTGGAAGTGTTAAGAGGATGTAACTCAAAGAAAATTTTCCTATTTTTAAGACATCTTGGGGTGAGAATTTTTTTCCTATTTTCTGGCCACTGACATTCCTATTTCCTATTTTTTCCATGTTGTGTGAATGATATATGGCATAAATCACAACTGCTAGGATCATTTCTTCATTTCATTTTTCCATGTTATTTCTCACTTGACACCTTGTAAAAAGCAGCAAACAGTATTATGTGTTTGAGGGTATATTTGTTTAAAAACAAACCAACTGAGCCGCATGAAGTGTATTCTGTAAGACAGAATAGGGACTTATTACAAAATCTCATGTCCCAAAGAGGGGCGGGGGGGGGGGGATATTAGAGAGGGGGGCTTATTATGAAAACCGACTTCCAAATGGGGAGAGGGGGCTTATTAGAGGGCGGGGTTAACAGAGACAGGGAGCTGTGGACTGTTTGAAAGCACTTCATGCTATGTGACTATTGTGATCTTCTGTATTACCCACAATGAAATTTCACCAAGGTTTGTTTTGAGCATATGAAAGTTTAGACCAGCAAATTTTTCCATTTGTGAAATTCCATATAATATTTGGTTTTGCCTGTAATGTTGCCAATATTTTGGGAAATGTATGTACCTATGTAAAATTTTGTAGACATCTGAGCAGAATATATTGCTTAACCCATTCACTACTACACCGACCAAAACTGGCCGCGCAGAACTATGTCCCTTGTACTGCTTGTGACAGCATCAGTTTTAATGCTCATGGACAACTTTTACATGTAGCATGTGTAGAGGGAAGAGATCTTTCAAACCATACCCGAATGAGCATGATTCCATCAAACAGGCCTGAAAAAATGCGAAAAAAACAAGTGATGTTGAGGCGAAAATTTAACTGAAAATCTTGTTCCACTACCCACCTGTACTTCCTTCCATCTAATCCTATGATCCTGAAAGCTTTCCACAAATCTTTTCCCACCAAAAGGAAGCCCAGAAAATGCCCAGCAAGAGAAAAAGAAAGTGAGGCAAGAAAAGTGAAAGAAAAGGGGAGGAGAGAAAGTGAAAGGGAGAAGGAGAGGGGATGGTGAAACTTTTCAACCCAAAAACTAGATGTATCTTGAAATTTTCTTTTCTGCGCATACCCAAACTTGGAAAGCTAATATTAAGCATCAGGAGCAGAAGGGTGCGAGGAGCTCCACCAACAAACAGAGTTTTGGGCATTTTTGGTTCTTTTTGGCTAGATTCTGGCCAGAAAATGGCTCAACGAGCTTCAAAAGGTGTCTTTCGGCAAAATGCCCGGCAGGCAATGGGTTAAAAGTGTCATGAAATTTGCAGACATTTTGGTGACATTATACAAGGCCAATACATGAAATTTGTTTGCATTAAACTTTTGCACAGCACTTTAGTTCCCAGTTACCCTGATAGAAATAAGTGTTGTTGTTAAGATAGAAGATCATAGATGGCCTGGCAAGTTTCAATATTTTTGATGAAATGAAGATTTCAAAGGACGTGACACAAAATCAGAAAGAGAACAAAAACAGAAGGGAACATAATTCCTAATGCTGTGCTCTGTCCTATCACAAATCTCAGAGCTTGGTAGTCAAGCTAGGTGATCATTTTCTGACCACCTGTCCCCATTAAACATCTTAGAGGGTCTTATATATATTCCTGAGAGGGAGCAAGGAGTATTCATACATTCATAATTTATAATTATTGCCTATTAATGTCAACAGATTGGTTGTTTCATGGGTTTCTCCATCACCGCTTGTGTCATGGCTGGAGGCATGTTCATCTGTTATTGCTTTGCTGTGGCTAAATTTGGCAAACGTCTTCGTTGTAAGCCTTTCTATTATGATTATGACTATCCTACCTATGGATATCTTGACGCGTACTGTTTAAGTTTAGAAAGGTACAGCGCTGAAGTTGGTGCTGGTTTGGGTTCTTGCCAGCTGATCTTTGCCATTGTGGAGTTTTTTGTTGCTCTTGCATCATCCATCCATTGCTGCAATGCTATCTGTTGTGGAGCACCTGCTGTGGGTTCTGTAAGTAATGTGGCTTTTGCTGTGGTTCACTTACCCTTCGGATGTTACTGTTAGCATAACTGGATGTTAAGTTCTCTTTTTACCATGTAGGTAACAGCTAATACCCAAGTAGTGTACCTGCAGCCTCAACACATGTATGCAGGAGACCAAGCTGGTGTGGTGGTTATGCAGCCTACTGGTGCCATGGCAACTGTACCTCATGGCTACACAGCAGCAGGAAAACAAGCTGTCTTCATTCCTCAGCAGGTAGGTTTCACAACAGGAAAACTGCTCAGTAGAATACTCTGGAAGGCTTAATTGACAGAGTAGAAATGATTTCATTCCTCTGCAAAGTAAATGATGCAGCTGGGAAGTACTTCTCAAGACGCCTTAATGGAATAGTGGAATGGTGTTACTTTTAGTGTGACCACCATACATGGCATAACAAATAGCGCTACCATGCACCCATCACTGCTCAAAGGGCTACATTTATGGTTAAGTCCCTTTTTCCAATTCTGAACCACAGACTTTTTTGTTATGCAAAATACACTATTGTAAATAGTCTGTGGGATTTGTTTCAGTGGTCGTGAGTACTTGAGAAATTGATCCATAGATTCAAAAGTTCAACTTACTCTGTACATTGCGCAATATCTTAAATAGTGCCCCAGCCGACAGATACTTCTTATTAAGCGTAGTCGTTTTGATGTCCTGTTGTTTGCTGTTGGGATCTGGCTAGCAAAGGGTGACCCGAAAACACTGACCACCGGTCCATGGACCCCACTACTGACCGGGTCCATGGACTACTTTACGGACCGGTCCATGGACTACCCCTACTGACCCCCTCTACTGACCCCCCTAAAAAAACAACGGTAACAAAAAATGGCAACTAGAGATTTTATTTGCTTACCGTTTGTCTGGATAGGCCACTCACGAGGGCGAAATTTCGACTATTACCAGCTATTACGCTGCACAAATATTGCTGCCTCCCTCACTTTGGCGACGTATGGAGGACTGAAGAAAGTACTTCGAAACATCGCCTACATGTACTTGCAAATGAGGTTGAGAGCTGGTAAAGAGCACGACCGATAACTTAGTTTTACTTGTGTACTGTCCTTGTGTATTATGCACCTGTCACTGGAAACCCCACCCCCCTTCCCCCCACCCCCCTTCCCCCCACCCCGGGGAGACGTGGGGCATTAGACAGCTGAACGAAAAATAGGAAGAAAAAGTCCGACCTTAAAGGGGAGCACCTTTAGTCTAAGCCCCTACTAAAAGTTTGGATTTTTCAAAGATTGGTTAACATTTAATAGCGAAATATGCAAAGTCCTACTTTGCTGACATACCTTTGAAACACTGTGACAACTCATGTTGCTTATCCATCAGCTAGGTCAGTGTTAAAAAGGGGGGTTTAGATGGGCCTGCGCGACTCCGACTCGCGTGTTTTTAGCCTTGAAGCTATATTTTTGTTCTAACGAGTATGTCTTTCAGGGAACGCCCTCTCTTGTAGGATATAAGTGGCGGTTCCTTAAATATTTCTCTGAGCGTCGGTTGTTTCTCAATAAAATGCCATTTGCTCATGAGGATTTCTTTTAAGTTTGGCACTGATGGGTGATATTGTGTTACAAACGGCAAGATTTGTTTGTTTTATTTCTCTTTTTGTCGGAGGGCTTGTTTCTTGTTTTGAAACTTTACTTCTTAGAGGTTTCTTTGTATAAAGGCTTAAGGGTAACCTCTATCAACAAGGTGTGTTTTGAAATGTTCTACCCTCTCTTCAAATATTGTTTAAAGGCGCTGTTACACTGCAATGTTTCGTGCAACTTGTGTCGCAACGCCATTGCGAGACAAGTTGCACGAAACATTGTATCAAGTGTAACATTCCCTGCAACGGCTAAAATCGTTGCGAGACAAGTTGCACGAATTGTTGCAGAAAGAAGAACTCGATTCTACTTTCTGCAACGGTTCGTGCAACTTGTGTCGCAACGATTTCGGCCGTTGCAGGGTATGTTACACTTGGTACAATCTTTCGTGCAACTTGTCCCGCAATGGCGTTGTGACACATATTGCACGAAACATTGCACAGTGTAACAGCGCCTTTAGAAGAGTTTGTCCTCATAAGTCTTAAAGCCTCTCGTTTCACAAACCCTCTCCTAACACCGGGTGGGTGACAGGATGAGAAATGTGTATATTGAAATGTCTCAGTAGGCTTGAAATGGGTTCGCACATCAAGAACTGATGCTGTTCCGAATCGTGCGCCTTTTTGTATATGATAGTGTCCAAGAAAGTTATTTCAATTTCTGAAACTTCAACCGTGAATTTAATTATTGGGTGGTGTTTGTTTGCTTTCTCAATGAACTGTTATATCTCCTCTGTTTGTGTTCCAGAGGGAGAAAATGTCGTCTATGTAGCGTTTCCAAACGAGCGGTTTAATCACGCTTTAGCTTAAGTGTAAACTTTATGAATCCTGTGCATAATAAAGTATCTATCTATCTATCTATCTATCTATCTATCTATCTATCTATCTATCTATCTATCTTTCTATCGATCGATCGATCGTTTCTGTTTCGACATTTGCCATGAAGATATTGTCGAAGGCAACAGCCATTTTCGTCCCCAGAGCAGTTCCATGTGTTTGGAGATTCTGTATGAAGGACAACACAAACGCATCAAAATGGCAAAGAAAGTCGTTTAACTCACCTTCAGAACCCGCCCTTTTGAACAATCGACAATGTGCTTCGGACTAGAGTCCAGTTCCCGTCTAAAATATAAATTGTCTAAAGTGAACTATGCCCCCACCCCCTTATGGCGTTAAATCTCCGCCAAAAATCAAGTTTTATTTTCAACAAGTTTTCATTTTAAACGTTATGTTTACAATTTAGATATGAACTTGTAAAAACAAAACTCTTTCTTTGCATTCAACATCATACCATATTGCCATCAATTCAAGTTCAAAGATGCTAAACAAGATTCAAGATTGAATTTTTCTCTTCAAAAATCAACTATTCGCTTCAACAATCTAGTCTTCGTTTCAACATTCAAGCCTTCGTTTGAACATTCGAGTTTCTGAGAACGATCAAGCCTTCCCCTCAACATTACATTTTTCGCTTCAACGTCAAGTCTTTGCTTTCAGCCTTCTCGAGGATGCGCCCGAAATGACGCACAAGTTTTGAAGTTTTGGTTTGAACTTCACGCTTGACTAACTCCGATACTCAAGGTCAGGCATGCAAACTTGTAGCCTACCCAGCATGCTTTGTTTTCTTCATATCGAAGATCGTGGCCGCCTCGCGCGTGGAAACCAGAACATTTTTTGTTTCTCCACAGCTTGAAACTATTTCTGCTTTAGACAACGTGTTAGATCCATCGCTAGACTGTGTCAAGCGAATCTTTAAATATAAGAGTGAGAAGTGTTGACGGGCCTACGCGACTCCTGCGGTTCGCTAATGGATTGTGTTTTGCGTTTATAGCTTTGCACTAGCCAGAATGTCTTTGAGGGATTTTCCTTTGCGATATGATAAGAGTGGAGGCTCTGTAAAGATTTCTCTTAGTTGTGGTTGATTATGTATGAGGTGCCATTTCCCCAATAGTATTGTCTTTAAGCTGGATGATTTTGCGTTACAAAGTGCAGTATTTTCTTACATGCATTCTTGTTCCTTTGTTCTAGTGACGCTTTTCTGTCAGTGAATTTGACTTCAGAGAGGTGTTTCTCTACAACGTTAGCTGAGTATCCTCTATTTTGAAGGCGTCTCTGGAAGTTTTTCATGTTTTCCTCGACGGTTAATTGTGAGGAATTTGTTCTCAGAAGCCTTAACGCTTATCCCTTGAAAAAGGCCCTAACATACTACAAACCCACTGAGAATTATTTAATTTTTTAGTGCCGGTTTTACTCACCCAGGCCGCCCAGCCCAAATCTTATTGAAGAGATCATATAACACCATGCCATTTGCGCTGCCCTGCGAGCCGGAGTTCATTTGTGCTAGTATTACGATGTTTTGCGAAAGCCTGGTTTCAGAGGCACCCAACGAGCAAAATCAACCACTGAGCTATAGAAAGGCATTTTTAAATAGTTATGGTGTTTGGTGGAGTCCGTTTAAGTTATGTTTTCGTTAGCTAGAAGAATTTGATCTGTTCGGATCCCTTAGCTGAAATTTTAATTGCCCGAAAATGGTAGGGAATAAAATCATTCTTTGAGAAAATGCTAGCTGAAATGACCTTTCCACGAACTTTCTAGGGGACTATTTTCTTTCCGAAAAGACTAGCTGACGTTTTTGACTGCCAAAAACAGAAATTACGACCTTTCCGAAAACCTCAGGGGCTATGATTTCCCCATTGCGAATCTTTTAGGCCACCTTTCAGTTGCGAAAACCCGAGTACTCTCTTTAATCGACGCCGAAAACCAAAGGCGAACTACATTCTACCGAACAAATATCTACCGAAACTTGTCGCTGGGTGCCCCTGTGGTTTGAAACAACCATCACATCAACACGTAAACAAGCGTAATTTGATTGGACACACTTACACCAGCTTTACATTAACTTTACTTTCAGTCTAGTCAAGTGCAACTTTATGCAAACTTTATATGGCGTGTAAAGGAAAGTAAATCTGGCTCATCAACTTTCAAAAATCTTTACGCAAGCTTTACGTGCGATAGACGTAAATACCTTTACTACAAATCTTTACGAAGTGGCGTACACTTGCTTCACCAACTTTACGCACATTTACGGCAACCTTAATTTTTCGTAAATCTCTTTATGGGTACTCCCATAAATTTCGGATAGGTGTGTGCCGCAAAGGGTCTGAAACCCTGACCCTATTTAAGGATGAAGCAAACAAAATTTGATACCCTATTCAAGGACGCGACCCGAAAAAGCCGGAAAGAATTGGCGTGAAACAAAAGCCGGATTCAACAGGCTAATAAGGAACGATCCAAACAACGGCTTACCGCTGCGGAAAAACAAGCTGATACAATTTAGGCACCCTATGTAAGGATCACACAGGGAACTCTATGCCAAAATGGGCAAAAATGATACCGTATTTAAGGATACCCCTATCCAGCGGCACAATACACGAATTTCACCACCAGGCCTGACAAAAGGCTTTATCAAATTCCTCACAATTAACCTTTGAAGAAAACATGAAAAACTTCGAGAGACGCCTTCAAAATAAAGGATACCCATAGAGAAACACCTCTCTGAAGTCAAATTCACTGCCAGAAAAGCATTACTACAACAAAGGAACAAGAATGCACGTAAGACAATACTACCCTTTGTAACGCAATATCACCCAGCTTAAAGACAATACTATTGGGGAAATGGCACCTCATACAGAATCAACCACAGCTAAGAGAAATCTTTAAAGAGCCTCCATTCTTATCATATCGCAAAGGACATTCTGGTTGGAGCAAAGCTATAAACGCAAAACACAATCCATTAGAAAACCGCAGGAGTTGCGTAGGCCCGTCAACACTTCTCACACTTATATTTACAAGATTCGCTTGACGCAGTCTAGCCTTAATACTACACCATCTATTTGCGATAGATCTAACATGTTGTCTAAAGCAGAAATAGTTTCAAGCTGTGGAGAAATAAAAAAAATGTTCTGGTCTCCCCGAGGCAGCCTCGATCTTCGATATGAAGAAAACAAAGCATGCTGGGTATGATACCAGCGCGCATGCCTGACCTTGAGTATCGGAGTTAGTCAAGCGTGAAGTTCAAACCAAAACTTCAAAACTTGTGCGTCATTTCGGGCGCATCCTCGAGAAGGCTGAAAGCAAAGACTTGACGTTGAAGCGAAAAATGTAATGTAATGTTGAGGGGAAGGCTTGATCGTTCTCAGAAACTCGAATGTTCAAACGAAGGCTTGAATGTTGAAACGAAGACTAGATTGTTGAAGCGAATAGTTGATTTTTGAAGAGAAAACTTCAATCTTGAATCTTGTTTAGCATCTTTGAACTTGAATTGATGGCAATATGGTATGATGTTGAATGCAAAGAAAGAGTTTTGTTTTTACAAGTTCATATCTAAATTGTAAACATAACTTTTAAAACGAAAACTTGGATGTTGAAAATACAACTTGATTTTTGGCGGAGATTTAACGCCTACCCCCTTGGGGCTGGTAAGTCGTCTAAGCACTTGCAAATCCCCATGTACGCCCCAAGTCCCCCCGGGGTGGGGGTTTCCAATGACAAGTGCATTATTTACCTCCGCCATTTTCACTGTTCCACTGTAAAAATGAAAAACATAAGCTTTCGGCTATAAGTCTGTAGCCTTTAACGAATGGAAAATGTAACGCGCGGACGGAAATGTACGAAGAGCGAAAAGATAAAGATATGCGGGAGAAGAGAAAGATATGCACCCTCTTCATATATATTTCCGTCCGTGCGTTACATTTTCCATTCATTAAAGGCTATAGACTGATAGCCGAAAGCTTATGTTTTTAATTTTTAACTAGAGAACGTTTTTTACTACTGTTTCTCTGGATAGGCCACTCGCGTGTGCGAAAGTTCGACTATTACGCTGCGCAAATATTGCTTCAGTATTTCCTTGTTGTGATACAAAAGTTGCTGCTTTTCATATGTGAATTATTCTGTTAGCAGTACTTTCCCTTTCCCTTCTCTATCATTCATAACAGAGTCGCCCTGTTTAAAGATTTGGCAACTTAACTCATAACAGTGAAATTCGCGCATATCTCAGTTCTTTGCCGAAGGAGCACTATTTTGTGAAGCCTGGGACGAGGTAATGAACCCGCAGGGGAATGAGCTGAACAAAATCGCGGAGGTAAATAATACACAAGGACAGTACACAAGTAAAACTAAGTTATCGGTCGTGCTCTATATCAGCTCTCAACCCCATTTGCAAGTACATGTAGGCGATGTTTCGAAGTACTTTCTTCAGTCCTCCATACGCAGGGCTTGCAATAAGATTTGAAGTAGCGTCTGCCCGTATAATAGTAGGTGGCTGTGACTATTTAGGTGGGCGAAGGCCACCTTTTCTAGGGGGTCTTGGGGGCATGCTCCCCCAGAAAATTTTGAAATTTAGAAGCTCGGAAATGCGATTTCCAGCATTCCTGGCATGAGAAAATAAAGTTAATGATGCATACCATTAACCCTTTAATTGGCAGATTTCTGTGTTTTTCAAGAGCTTTTGTGAACATGTAAGGTAATTGAGTTTGGCAGGAATGCTTGCCACGTGACTTACCAAGGCCCAAGCTGCAACCCCACCCTTAAATTTACACCAAACATCATGATATATAGCCAGTGTGGTCGTAAAGCTATGAGAAGATGCTGTCATTCAACTGAAAGTATAGCTAATTTCTTCATCAAAATCTTGACAAACTTCTTCCTCCTTAAATAATTTTGATGATTACACTGGCCACTAGTTCAGTAGTAATTTATACTTTGACAATTTCAGTACTGTTTCTGACAGTTCTAATTCTAGCTTTGTTGACCGTTTTGAAAATTAAATGACACCTGCAACTGTCCAGTCTGAATATGACTCAAAGTCTGAGTCATAGTCAGAGTGAGAGTCATCCATATCCGTGATATCGGGAAGTTTAAGAGCGCTGATTACTGAATTAACTTCTTTCTCCAAATCTTCAACTCCAATCCCATCTCCCATGGCATTCACTTGTTCTGGAACATCTAGTGCCAGTGGTGGCAGCATATCAACTTGGACAGCAGCATTAGAAACTGTTGGGCAGTTACTGGAAGTGGCACTTGCAGGGATTGATTTCGCAATTTTTCTACGAGCTTTCACTTCATACCACTTTTTCTCTGCTTTCTTGACCAGGCTTACACACTCCTGTACTTCTGGCCCATTGATTGTAATGTGCATTAGTGATTCCAACATATCACCTTTCAGAGAGCTTCTCAGCTTTGTTTTCAGTCGTTTGACTGCTGATGCCCCACGCTCCGGCCAGGCGTTGCTTACGGGCAGAGACATGCACACTTCTTTTTGTTGATGCTGGAAGCGATCTTTTTGGCTTGTTGCTCGGAATCGATTCATTTCAGTGACAGAACTGCATCTGCTCCCTTGACATGTGTAAAAACTGTGACAGTGTACAGGTTTGTCGACTGAATTTCCAAACGATGAGTGAACAAAGTATTTCATTTCTTCGGCTAAAGGCCCTCCGTCTGGCTCAGGAGTTTCGGAAGATTGCCGAGATGACGAGGCATGATCTGTGACTTCAGGTATACTTTCAGTTGGGTTGTCATCTGAATCATTGCAATGTGTCGCATTGTTTTCTGCAATTAATATTCTTAACTAAGCGAAGAACAACACAATGGGTTTCTGAGAAACAATTGCAAAGTCAAAATTTATTCAAAATACCTGATCCGGTTCGTGGTTTCTTTGTAAAGAATGAAAACAATTCACTTTGTCCGAGGCTACGCTTGGCCGCCATCTCTGTTCAACCAACCACGTGGTAATAGTTTGGGAGCGAGGCTAAATTTCATTATGATACCGCTGAAAATGGCTGAGCATTCCTCAATCAGTTGTGATCCGTCGCAGTACAGAAATCGTGTTGATATAATTTTGCTTTATTCCAAAATTCTCAAGGCAAGAGTGCGCTATATTTTATCAGATTTATTTCAACTGAAAAATGGGTAGGCTGTAAACATTGCAAGAGTTATATTTTTGAAGTATTTGATGACAAACATGGCCAAGTAGCCGGTGACTCGATGACTCGCAGCCGCCGGAGCTCTGGCGGTAGCCGGCTTCTAATGAAAGCCCTGTCCATACATACGTCGCCAAAGTGAAGGAGGCAGCAATATTTGTGCAGCGTAATAGTCGAAATTTCGCCCTCGTGAGCGGCCTATCAGACAAACGGTAAGTAAATAAAATCTCTAGTTGCCATTTTTTGTTACCGTTGTTTTTTTAGGGGGGTCAGTAGAGGGGGTCAGTAGGGGTAGCCCATGGACCGGTCCGTAAAGTAGTCCATGGACCCGGTCAGTAGTGGGGTCCATGGACCGGGGGTCAGTGTTTTCGGGTCACCCGGCTAGCAAATGTGCTTAAACTATTATTTAAATCTTAAATAATTTTAAATAATGGTGAATTTACCATGATGCTATTATTCACAGCCTGGAGCAATGCAGCCTCCTGCCAACTGCGCTATGCTATCTGGTTCCTTCCCTGCTGGTGAAGTACCTGTGTCGTATGCTGGTGCCACCATGGCAACTCAACCTCACGTTCAGGTATGAGGCATAATTTTCAGCTAAGCTCCACCAACAGTTATGTGACCTACATGTAATTTCATTTACCGTGTGACCTCATATGATTTCCAGGGGCGCGTACCATTTCTCTGTATTCTGCATGCACAGACTGACATTAAATGAGCATGAGAACCACTGAACAAAATGTAGGTCAAATTCTCTTACCGGTAAATATGATTTTTTTGCTAACTGAGAACAGTGTTCCAAACAGCACTGATAAACTAACACTGGGTTAGTGATAACTTTGATCCCAGTTTAATTTCTGTTTGATAGAGATGTTTTCAAGAGATTTCTATCCTTAAGTTTAGTAGTATATCGAGTAGTCATCAAATACCACCTCGTCACATTTTGTCACTTGTCACTTCGTTCCTCGTGACAAAATGTTCCTTGGTAGTATTACTCGGTATGCTACTCAGGAGCCATCCATCAAACACAATTTGGCAACCAACCCCTTGTGCATGGTAGGACAAATGTCACACCTAATTGAACAAGTGTGACGTGTGCACAGCCGTATCACACCCTATTGAACAAGTGCGACGTATGCACAAGCGTGTCACACCATACTGAATAAGTGCGACGTGTGGGTAAGCATGTCACACCGTATTGAACAAGTGCGACTAGGGGACAAGCAGATGGATACAAGCCAAACGCGAGGGGAGAGCAATCCGACGGCGCGGCATATTGAACAAGTGCACCCTGAGGGTATGAAAATTTGTGAATATATTCAAACTCTCCCTCTCAAGCTTCGTAAAAAAATCTTGAAGGAAGTCGTTGCAGCAAAACTTAAACAACGTTCAGATATAGGTCGGGGCACAATCCTGAATTACATTAATTTTGCCGCTTATTGCTCAAAAAACGAGAGAATAGCAAAAGTTACAAAATGCGCCAAATGCAGTCGTTGTATAAGAAACGACATGTGCTATATTTGCTTAAAGGAGGGAAAAGTTCATTGCATGCCAGAAGTGTTTGTTGTGAAGGAGGGTATTAATGGAATTAATTATGAGGAAGTTGTCACTTATGTATAACAAATTAAACAACTTTCTTCATGCAAGAAAAACTTGTGGACCCGCTTGTATACGAAGTGGCTCAAGAAATCACTCGTATTCTGGATGAAGAAAAGAGGCGCCCTTTTGAAGAGACATATTCAGTGTTTCAATGATGGAGGGTAAAAAAAAAAAAAGAACTGGTCACCGAGCTTATTGAAACACTTGACAGGACCATTTCTTTTTTGCATTTGTTACCACCATCAAAAAAGGAGGAACCCTTTTCGCCAGAAACACTGAACATTTTTAAGGCATTGGTCGCGTGTTTGGATGATTTTTATTATTTCATGTTGGAATGGAATGAACGTGACATAAAAAAATTGGGGGAGAATTATGACGATATCTTTGATCTGTTAGCAGAACTTCATTTTCTTGCTGAGAAAAAAGCGCAACAACACACCCTATGGCAGTTAACGAAATCAATAAATTTGTTGACTTTTATTTTAGTGGAACCTCAAGGATGAAGCCCAAGCCCCAATTTCTCCTTTGTGTTGATAGCATTGCACACCAAAGCATGCCTCCATTGTCTCTCCAAGGAACCGCATCGAGCGC
>JAEMWC010000015.1:305000-325000 GCA_016490735.1 Pachyseris speciosa | reverse complement strand
GATAGTGCAGAATCAGTTTCTTCGCATCGCCCGTCACGCTTTCTTTGGTCGCGCCGAGGTCGAAGTACACAACAGGGTAAAGAGACGAATAGTTATCCACACTAATTTGGGTTCCTGAGTTGGGGTTGTTCTTCCTGTAGCAGAACTCAATCAAATCGCGGCGGATGCGTGTCTGGTCCTCTCCATCGTAGTCGAGTTCGGGATAGCAAGTCGAGCCATATTGCAGCCGGCAAGTGCTTAGTTTCGCAGAATCATCTCCGTCGAGATCGAACGTGTCAAAGCTGTACGGGTTGTAAGACAGCGCATTTTGTTTCCGGGATTGCTGGAAGAAGACAATTCTTGGATTCTTGACGCCGGGGGAAATCTGCCACTGACCACCAGCGTCTCGTCAGGCAGAACTGGGGACCAAGGTTTCCTGCAAGAAGGTCCATTTCGTTGGTTTCAGGAACTGGTCGTTCATCAGCTTTTGTCCCTCTGGTGTCAGTTCCAGTTTCGGAACCCACAATTTGAACTTTTTGACCACAATTCTTTGCCCGGTGTTGTCGTTCTGGAAAATCACCTCGGCATCGTCCTGCAGCACGATTTTGAACTCAAGCTGCACTCGAAGAACGAATAGTGTTTCAAAGGAATCACAGTTTTCACCGTTCCTGCTCCCCTCGAAAGTTTGTGTCTTGCTTCGATCCCTTTGTTGGTAGCGGGGGTACCAGGATTCGTTACAGTTGTGTTGTCGGTGTCGAGATACCAAAACTAATCCTTTCCCACACTCATGGAATAGTCACGAGAATACTCCAACAGTGTTTTGATAAAAATGTTCTTGTGAACACCGTTTGCCTCATAGAGTTTCTTTCCCGTGGGCCGCACCGTCAAAGTCTTGGTCAGCGAGAAAGAGCCGTTTACTGGGGCCGTCTCTGCATTGTTCGCAATGTTGGCCCCATCGGTAAGAGCTTCGAAGCGGTACTCGACATTGAAATAGGCGTTGTACCAATCGTGCACAACATCCCGGTCTCGCGAAAAGAACTTGTACCCCTTCTTCGTCTGGTGTTGCGCATTTCCCGAGAGCATGAGCGGCGTGTCGAGATTGATGCGCTCGTAGTCCACCTTCTCGAGATTTTTCTGAGATCTAAACCAAGCCATGGCGTATACAACCAAAAAAAAATTTCAAACACGATTTGCCAAAATTTGAGTAATCTTCCACATCGCATCTCCCTTCTGCCGCTTCCCCAACAGTTGTCGAATCGTTTTTCGCCCCTCTCTCTTCAAGGATCGGTGGCCCCGTCTCTTTGGGGGGTTCCACCGGTAAAATTGGTTCTTGTTTCACCGGCTTCGCAACTTTTGGGCCGGCATCCATGAGCTCGTCGCGAATCACGCCCGTCCCTTTGTGCATGTAGCGATACCACCCGGCCCGCGGGTTGAAGATTTTCATCCACTCGCTCGGGTTATTCATTTGACACATGTGTTAAGTGCCACAATATACATCAGAAAGAAATTTCAAACCGCGGTGTCGACCTCTCGAATCACAAGAGCCAAAGCCGCGTCTGCGCCATTGAGATCCAAAATGTTGTCTCTCCCATCTGTGACGTGTATTCCGATCGAATCGATCCGGCTTCCGCCAACGGGGTGGAATTCAAATGCCGTGGCTCTTTCGTGAAGGGATAACTGACTGGCAACCCCACAGTGGAAACGCTGAACAAATCATCGTTCGCCACATCGTTCACCTTTCTCGTGATCAAGTTACAATGGATAAAAACCCAATCCACACCTCTTGTTATGTTTGAAATCCTGTCTCCCACGAAACTTGTCGCGCCTGTCAGAATCTTCTTGTCGAAGCCCAACAGTTCAGCGAAGTTCCCGGCAGAGAGGTCAGGCTCGTAGTCTGTGGCGACTCCGATTACGACCCGATAGATCGTCAAATCAAAGTACAGATTGAAAATGAGTTTCTTGTCCGCGGCAGAAGGGTCAACATACCCCGTGTGCGCCTGCAGTAAACAAGGCGAGGTTGGTGTAGCCATCCATCCCATCGGGGAACATCAAAGTTTTCCAAGCTTCGCCCTTCTTCCTCCATTTCAGCTGGTTGTTGTTGTATTGGGCCGCTATGTATTGCCAAGAATAGGTCATTGTGATCAGCTCGTCAAGGGCTGCTTCGTAGTTCTGTGTTGGGTCGAGCTCGATCGGAGGGTGGAAATGCAACCGAAAATCGTGGGTATTTTGGTTGTGGCGCCCCGGTTCCAGCATCGCAAGCCGAGAGTCAATCAGCAGGTGGAAAGTCATCCTATATAGTCTCGCAAAATTTTCTGACCTTGAGCTCGTGTCAAAAAGTTGCGTTTGACGAGTTTGGAAACCAACCGCGTGATGTCTTGTCGCAGTTTGCGCAAAATATTTCCTGCTGTCAAAGAGCCAATTTTCACATACAGATAGTTAATCATCTCCTCTTCCTCTGCGCCCACCCCGCTTCCCTCCAACCATTCTTCGAAATCTTCCTCCTCGTCGCCAGCAACAGTGGGCCTGCAGGCTTGGATTTGCTCGAAGGGGCTTGGATTTGCATCTCACGGGTGCGTTTCGTTTGTGGAGGGCTTTTTGCCAGCCGTCCCTCCCTTCTCGAAGCTGGCTCGCCGACAGCGGGGTTGTTCGAACAGGTGGAGGGGGCGGCGGCATTCGTGCAGCGAGAATTTCATCTCTGCGCCGTTTGATGTCCACCAAAGACCAACCTTTGCATCTTCCAGTTTTCACCTCTTCTTGCCCGCTTGGTTCCATCTCCGTGGTCAGGCTGCTGAGCGACCGCAAATTTTTTGATTCGTTGTATGACTCGAGAAAATCTGTTGACGCTTGTTCCCCCCAAGTTTGGCGCGCTGTCTCTTCCTCAATTGGCGGAGGGGGTGAAGGAAATTCAAATTCGTCGCCGTGGTCTACGGGCGAGGGAGGGGGTGTGGGAGGAGGTGTTGGAGCCTCCGGTTGGAAATCCTGCCAGTCGAACGGGTTGATTCGGTAGAACTCCTCCATTCCGTAGTCGGGGTAATTGGTTTGAAAACCCGCTCCGCCTCGATTGCTCCCATTGCCTTTGCAAGTTTGTCTCGTTTGAAAGCTTGCCGAATCTCTTCTTCTTGTGCCTCCAGCTTGGCTTCTGCCACGGCCCGCTCTCGTCTCTTTTGCACAGACATATGTTTTGCTCGTATACATATAGATGAAAATTCCGAACTATGATCCCGGCGCAGCGAAAACAAATTGGCTGCAAGGAGACCCTTCCATGCCCGAGGATATTTTCCGGATACTGATCTGTGGCCCCAGCGGTTCCGGCAAGACAAACATCCTGCTGCACATGCTGTACCAGCTGTTGGAGTTCGACAAGGTTCTGCTCTTTTCAAAGAACCTTCACCAGAGCAAGTACCAAGCTCTTCTGGATTACTTCGCCGAAAGAATCAACCCCAAGGTTGGTTACGAAGTGATCGAAGCGCATGGCGGCGACGACATTGTTCCGCTCGAGGAGCTTCAGCCCGACAACCAGAAAATTGTCATGTTCGACGACTTGGTTTGTGAAAAGAACCAAAACAACATAATAAACTATTTCATAAACAGCCGGCACCGCAACTGCGCTGTGATCTACCTCTCCCAGGACTTTTTCAAAACCCCCCAAAACACCCGCAACTACTGCAGCCATTTCTGCAATTACGCTTTCCTCCCAAGAGAGAACAGACGGATCGCGGCAGATCTGGGGGTAGTTCCCGACTTGCTGGACCGCGCAACCGACAAAAAATTCTCGTTCTTTTATTTCGACAAACCCAAAAAAGGGATGAAGAAAAATTTTGACGAGAATATATAGGACGACATGGAGAAAGACTGCAGCATCGTGAAGACAGGCGTTCTCTACCTGGGCGAATACCGTATTCACAATGAAGGCTACCCGAACAACATTCTGGACATGGTGAACAAAAACTATCTCGATTCGGAAGTCCGTGTATCGCAGATACAACGGACAGGCGATCTTGACCTGGGTGGCCACTACATTTACAATGTAGGGTACCCGAAAGCCATTCCGGACGTGGCGAACAAAAATTTTGACGAGAGAAGAAATTGGGTGGCTGAACCAACTTCCGGGAATGTTTTTCAGAAGAGCGGGAGAAGGAATCCCCGGACCTTGCGGCCCCCCTGGACCGCGAGGCCAACATGGAGAGAAAGGGGATCCCGGCCCGGCAGGACCTACTGGCGCGCAAGGGCCAACGGGACCACACGGCCCTGCAGGGCTTGCCGGGCCACGAGGGACTCGAGGGTTGCAAGGCCCACAAGTTTCACAAGGGCCGACAGGTTTGGGCGACTTCAAAAAAGACGGCAGCATTGCAATGACAGGCCCCCTCGATATGGGTGACAACTTGATTCACAATCTCGGCTACCCGAAAGACATTCTGGATGCTGTGAACAAAAGTCATCTCGATTCGGAAATTGCGGGGTGCCTCCTTACCAATGGAAAAAACCCCTCTTGGGAGGATCAGGACTGGGGTGGGCACCGGTTTTGCAACCTGAAGGATGTCGACTCCAGCTCCCTTCCAGGCGATGCCGTCAACAAGAAATATGTGGATGCAGGTTTGCGTAACAAATTCGACACAATCGCGCAAACGGATTTGAACATGAACAACAATGCAGTCGTTAATCTTGCTCGCCCTATCTCCAGGACAGACGCGGTGAACAAACAATATACCGCTGAGTATTTCGTGAAAAGAGACGGTTCGAATGCGATGTATGGGGACCTGGACATGGCCCACCGTAAAATTGAGAACCTTGGGGCCCCCACAAACAACAAACACGCGGCCAATAAAATTTATGTCGATCAAGCGCCTTTTCTTCCACTTGTTGGTGGGCAAATGGTGGGGGACATTAACATGCACAACCACACGCTCGCGAACTTGAAAGACCCTATGAGTCCCAGCGATGGGGCGAACAAAAAATATGTCGACGAGACGCACGTGGACACTTCCGGTCCACAAGCCAACCTCTTCAAATATCTGATGGAAGACGTCAATGAATCTTCGAGTGAAAACAACATAACTGAGCATGGAATTTCCAACTTTTCAAAATCTCCGCACCAAATAAACCAAACTGCCTATAATTTCACTCTCGTTGACGACAAAGACGGAACTGAACAATATCGCTCCAGAATTGGTTTCAACCTTTTCAGGCTCCCAATTGGTTTTTATACGTGTGTCGTGGAGTTTTTCCCACCTGAAATGAGAAATGCCAGCATTTATGCGACTGCCGACACCTTATCGTTTGGCGCGCAAACCTCGAAAACGTTTCAGCCAACCTCTTCCATTGCTGGTTATGTCAAAACGGTGCTGCACTTCGAAAAGCGGCAAACCGGCCAAAGAAAATATCTTTACCTCGACTTGCACGGAAAAACCGCAACACCCGATCCCCGCGGTCATATGGTTGTTTAGGGTTTGAATGGGACTGTGTCGAAAGTACCTTCCACGGTGTTTGACCAAATTTTCTTTGCACAAAACAGGCGAATGTTCATGCAAACTGGTTTGGATTTGGATGGCCACCGAGTTTTAAACAACAACAAAGCGATATTTTCTGCCAACAACCACGGACTAATCATGCAAACTGATTTAAATCTCAATGGGTTCAAACTGATGGGAAAATATGGGGGTGGAGTCACAATCAGTGATCGGGGATTGTTTTCAGTCGAAAATGATATAGATATGAACGATTATGGACTTATTGGAATCGTCCGCACCTAACCGGATGGAAACCTTGGATTGGAAAAACAATTAAATTTGAATGGAAAAAAGATCTTAGAGGGAAGTGATGCATTGTTTGAAGGCTCCAACCAGCAAATGCTTTTGCACACAGATTTGAATACCAATGGGTACGATATAGTCGGAAAGAATGGTGGTGGTTTCACAATTGATGACAAAGGGGCGATTAAAACTGCGTGAAGGTTTGGATTTTAATGGGCATGGAATTCACGAGGTTCTTTGTTTTCAAACGAATGAAATACAGTTGCTTAAAGATTTAAATTTGAATGGAAAAACGTTGTGGGGCCTTCCGACCCCCCCCCCCCCCCCCCCCAATTAAATTTCAGGGTTATTTCGATTTTGCCAACAAACAAACCGCGTTGTGTTATTTTGCCCCGCACGTGACGAGGTATCCAGTTCCAGCGCGACGGCTGCATTCCCTCACGTTCTTCATGATAAGTGGAGTACCAAGGACAGAATTTTATGTTGATATCTATACATTTTCGAACAAAGATGGAGTGGGTTCACCCTCACACCAGCTTGTCAAACAAATGCGTTTTAGTCACGGTGTTGACACGCGCCGCCCCGGAGTGGAAGCTGTTAACCCCGATACTGACGCAGGACACTATATTGAAATTGGTTTACATACGGTAAAAGGGGGACAAGTGACATAAAAGGCCTCATCTTATTTGACATCAGATGATTTTGTATGGAGTGGGATGAAATATTTTTCCTTCTTCAATACAGCAATGGCCAGCACCCACTTCGACAGCTTTCTTTGCAGATATACCTGGTGCGACTGGTGCGACAAGTGCCGTTTGGTTTGCATCACATTTCCTCTGATTTGTTGGAAAAATCAGAGTCATCACTACATAGACGTCGAAGTCTAAGAAATTGAGAATAGGGAATGGCGTTTTTGACATGAGATGGATGTGAAGATGAATACAACAAATAACTGTGAGAATCGGTGGGTTTGTAGTGCACACTGGTACATAAACCGTTGCTGCTGATAAAAACTTTGATATCAAGAAAGGCTAGGGAAGTTTCCGAAATTTCCCAGGTATATTTTAGAGCCGGATGATAGGAATTAACGGTGGTTATAAATTGGTTGATTTCCTCCTTGCTAGACGAAACTGCGCCGATACAGTCGTCAATGTAGCGACCGTAGAGTTCAGGTTTAGGACCGTTGTACTGATTGAAGAATTGGTACTCGACGTACCCTACAAAAAGATCGGCGTAGCCAGGTCCCATTTTTGTGCCCATCGCTACACCATTAATTTGCTTGTAATAGTTGTCAGCGAAAGAAAAACAGTTAAGTGTTAAAACTAGTTCAGCTAGGCGGAGTAGCGTTTCCGAGCTAGGTTCCTTGACGGTGCGTTGATCGAAAAAATACTTAAGTGCTTGAAGACCTTCGCCGTTAGGAATGACGTGCCATTTTTTCGAGAAACGTGGCTATCCTGATTCTGTAGTTCAATCGGGCCATCACCGCGCTCAGCAGATTGATCAACAGTCAGCACTACAGACGTCACAAAAGGAAAAGAATGACAGAATTCCATTCACCCTCACATTTCACCCGCATAATAACCCAGTTAAAGCCATCATTCTTAACAACTTTAAGATACTGCAAAATGATCCAGAAACTGCTAGAATCTTTTCGGAACCACCGCTGATTTTATTCAAACGCGACAAAAATGTAGGTAATTTTCTTGTTAAAAGCGCATTCAAAACAACTGAACAACCTGGCACTTGCGATGCGCGCTCGCGATGCAAAACTTGTCCTTTCATTCAAAACACTGACAAAATATCGGGCCCTAAACGATCTGTTAAGATCACTGATCGTTTCACGTGTACCTCCACAAATTTTATCTATTGCATAACCTGCACATTATGCAAAAAGTTATACATCGGCGAAACAGGAAGACGACTAGGTGACCGATTCTGAGAACATCTTCGCGATGTTGAGAAAGATGACAAAGACGCATCCAAACCTGTCGCTCGGCATTTTAATCTCCCTAACCATTCCAAACAACACATGTCGATCTCCGGCCTTTCCCTACATCAAGGTACCACGGAAAGCCGTAAAAATCTCGAGCAAAAACTGATCTTTCAAATTGGCACTCTTAATCCCCACGGTATCAACGAGCGCTTTTCATTCAATTAATTTATTCCTGTTTTTCACGTTACCATGTTACCACCAATAGCGTAGCTCCATTTTCTGTATATAAACCATACACAACCCACAATTCCTCGATTCGCTCCGACGAAGGGGTAACACTCGAAACGTCAGCTAATCGAATCCTTGTACGGTCGTCAATTTACATTATCAACTCCGTTGATAAACCAAATTTTCGTGTTACAGATTGAAAGACTCTTGTTCGGTCGGTGAGATGTTATGCTTATGTTGAATATTAAAACTCCACACGGAGTGTGCATTCGCTGTTAAAATTATTCTTTATATTGATGGCAAACTTTATCCGATGATTATTTTACTTTATTCCGATGTATTTCTTTGCATTAGAAAACAGATGAGTGTTGTACTAAATGAGCGAAGATTCCAATAAAATCTCCGATCAGATAACGCTGGGTATTTATATGATCTGTCTTTGGCATTCATATGTGTGCTGGGTGAGTGGGTGAGACATTAAAACTTCTATTCGCGTACGTAAACGAAGTGTCCTCGAATTCCAGCAAATAAGCCTGAAATCGGCGAGATTAAATTGGATGATAAACCGCAATAAAGCGACTGGATAAACTGCGAGCGGGTGCCAAAAATTTGCATAACACAAAAACAACACACTCGTTTATTTGCATATGGTGACGCAGCGCATAGTTTGTTCAAATTACTTTGCTCGAAGCTGCGAAGTACAGCAGCTCACAACGAAGACGGAATAAATGAGCTATATTTTTCAGAGGCTGTCGAAGATTCAAAATCTTTTGACCATGAAAATCGTCAGAGGCGCATTTCACAGGAGATGATTCATATCTTTCTTTCTCGCCGCGTTACGCTTGATTGAACATATCACTTCACGACTGTTTCTTTAATACCTTTCGGCCAGTATCGGATGCGTGAAAAGACATTTAGATGCTTCTTTTTGTAAGTAAATGAAAGCGAAAATGTTTACACAGCAACCACGAAGAGCCTATGAGTATAAGAGTATTCCTTCTACGGGCGTCTGGATCATTCTCACATGCCCTCACTTAACGTTCGGAAATTAGATAAAATAGTTTTAATTTCCCAGCACACGAAACACAACAAGCCCGTCTTTTGGTACTAGACCAATGTGATCAACCTAAAAGTGATCGAAAGCTTTCTAAAATCAGATAAATAAACTTTTTAGCTAGAACGGATGAGAGTTATTTTGAAACCGATGACTTTACTCACACCGGCAAAAACATTTGTCTTTCCCTAGTAGATTACTCAGGGTGACTCCATCGGCTCGATCGGGTGAGAATTTTCTCTGAACGGATGGTCGGTATTTAACGGATAGGTTTACTGCTATTTATTTATTTTTGGCTTCAAAAATAGGGTACGCATTATGTACGGTTGCGCATTGTATACACGAGTAAATTTCGGAAAAAAAAATCTCTTATCAGATATCGCAATAATACGCGCTAGGTTGTAAACAGCTTGCCTTGCGTGACTCGAGTGACGAAGAAACAACTGACAATCGTTTCGTATCCCTTTCTCGTGAAAATGAAAAAGCTTCAGCACTAGCCACATGCAGTCAGTGACTGTCTATTTTTTATATTGGCATGTCTGACAACAAGCTTGTCAAAACGTTAATGGATGCGGTGACTATCACAGGCCTGGCTGCCGGCATTGGTTGACTTGGGAAAAAAGTTTTAAAAGAAAATTTAATATCCGACCCCAGCAGTAGCTTGACGAATTTTGTTGAATTCACTTCTGTTGTTGCGGGCGCTATCGCACTCAAAGAATATCTAGTTGACGAAAAAATACTTCCCATCAGGGTTTGATAATTAAAAAAAAAAAAAAGAATTATTATATAAAGATGGCAACCATTGCTATAATTGTTGGCGGCGCTGTCCTCAATCCCGCAACTTTCATCGGTGGAAATTACTTTGCGAAGGCGCTTGGCGGCGGCGGCGACGCCGCGCTTGACGAAAAAAAGCGCCACGACAAGGCTCTCGAGGATTACCAGGCGGCTTGTGCGAAATACAACCGCCAGCGCACCCAGCTCCTTGACTGGATCCAGACAAACGCGCAGATAAAAGCGCAGGCCAAGCAGAACTTCACCAACACCGACTACGCTTTCAAACTTTATAACCAGGCATCCCCCAACCAACTTATCGCTCCGCTTAAAGAGCCCAAGTTCTCCAATTTCTACCAGCCGAGCGAGCAGCAAAAAAAGGGCGAGCTGGTTTTTTTGGGCGCCGGCACTCTAGCTTTGGGATATGCAGCTTTTCGTTTTCTTTGAAGTTTCATAATGTGTTGAAATATGGACGCCAAACTAGCTAAGGTTTATTACAGCCCCGGAGGCTATTGGAAAGGTCTCGCCGCGATTAAAAAACTGGCTGAAGCTGCAAAGGTCTCTGAAGACACCGCAAAAAAGTGGTTAATCAGGCAGGCGATTTGGCAGATTTATCTTCCAGCACCTAGACGCATTCCTCGGCCGAAGTTCGATGTTTTTACTCCCAACAAGGTGCACCAAGCTGACCTTTTTTTGCCGCATGACAAACTCCCCGCGGGCGCAAGGTGTACAAGTATGCTCTTACCGTTGCCGACGTTGCCAGCCAATACAAAGAGGCTGAACCCTTGACCTCAAAAAACTCTGACGAGGTCGCCGCAGCTTTTCGCAAAATTTACAAACGCTCTCCTCTGAAATGGCCGGAAATGCTGCAGGTGGATCTCGGACGTGAATTTATGGGTGAGGTAACTAAAGAAATGGAAATCCACAAAACGTATATCAGGTACGGGCAGCCCGAAATTCACCGCGACCAGGCCATTGTCGAACGTTTTAACCGCACCCTGACTGAGCGCCTGTTTGGTTACCAGTATGCTGTGGAAATGCATTTGCAGGAAGGCCAGCGGTCTGTCGCATGGGTGAAACGGCTTCCAGAGGTTGTTGCGGCCTTGAACAACGAGGAAACAAGCCTAACTGGAAGGAAGCCGGCGTTGCGATCAAAGAAAAGGCGGTTGCTTCCAAGCCTTCCACATCATATCAAAGACCTGTTGGAAAGCGCGAAAAGCAGCTCCCCTCACGTGTCAATGCCCGCTATCTTTACCAACCAGGCGAGCTGGAGGGCGGCAAAAAAAGAGCCACAGATCCTGTCTGGTCTTTGAAAGTCTTCAAAATTGAAAGAACTGTCGTGAAACCTGACACGCCTGTTTTGTACTATTTGCACGACGGACCCCAACGCAGTTTTGTGCGCGAAGAACTGTTGGTTGTTCCGCAAAACACAGAGCTACCCCCTGAAAATATCATCTAACCACTCCTCGATGCTCTCCATTTCTGCTTCAGTCAGAGTGGGTGGAGGTCACGGCGGAGGATTGTACCCGAAGACCCCCTCTAACCACTCCTCGATACCTTCCATTTCTGCTTCAGTCGGCGGAGGATTGTACCCGAAGGCTTTTGTGTTGACTCCATCTTCTTCTATCCATCTTTTCGAATCAAATGCGGAAAGAGAGGTTTTGTTCATGTTCATGCCGAAAATGTTGTGCCTTTCGCTCCGGAGAATGTTCATTCCATGTGTCAGCTGCTTGCCGAATAGGGTTTCTTTGTACTGTTCGTGCAGAATTTCCTTTTTAACCACGTTCTTTTTCACCCCTTTGGCCTTTTTCGTGTTTTTTTTCGTCGGCTCTGATGACGGAATACATCTTTGGCCGAAAACCAACATATTCTGCGATTGGAGCACCAGCACAGTCATCTTTCATTTTTCCCAAAACGTTTTTGTTGATTTCTGAATACAGTGGGTGGTTTTTTGGGTAGTCGCTTGTGTCAAAGAGATTTTGGCCGAGGCAGCCTCCTGGTCCCATGTCTTTGTAAATGTCATCTGTTTCTATTAGAACCATAAAGCTGTCAGTATCTGTGTACAATAATTCACATTTAGGCCCATACATTTTTTTCAAAACATGGTGGTAAAAGTCATCCATCAAAAGTTTACTGTTTTCCAAAATTGTCGCACCGGTGTAAACAGGTTTGTTAAGACATAGTTTGTTTTTGCGCATACTTATTCCTGCAAGATCGTTTGCAAAGAACTCGTGCCTTGAGTACAAGGGGTTTGCAATCAGTTTTCTCAGCCTGGTTGTCTCGTGAGGGCGCACTAGTTTTACATCTGTGCGGTTGCGCAGGTTTTCCATGGTTTTCCCGAAAACAGAGTTGTTCATTAGCTTGTAAAAGTCTTTTTCAAAATTATTTTTGGCCTTCTTTCTGAACTCTGTGTTCATCATGATGTAAGGCTTCATCCATGGTTTTTTCTCGAATTCCAACACTGTGAACTTTTTTCAGTCTCATACCTTGTTTCAAGTAGAACTGAAGGTTGCGGTAGTGCACAACGTAGTTATTTTTGTCCTGCAACGTCAGCAAAAGCTTTTGGCAGTCTGGCGGGTTAAGGCGTAGGTCTTCTATCATTTTCTTTTGGTATGGCGACAGCCATTCTTTTTTTACAGCTTTTTTCTCAGGTGCAAGAGGATAACTGTTGTGCGCTTCGTGGAGTTCCCGGGGATACTCGAGGTCGACTTCAAGAAAGTAACCTTTTTTGCCGTTTTCTGGTATCTCAAGAATTTCGTCCTCTGAGGGTTCCCAAGCATTCCACTTGAATTTTCCCAGTGGAAGTGCTTTGCACATTGCCCAGCCGTACAAATTGTTGGCATCAAAATACATGATATAAGTGGTTGGTTTGCTTTCGTCATAACCTGCACCAATGGGTTATTTGCTTTAGCGTATCTCTTGCTGACCATTGAAATGCCTCCACGCATTCCACGTTCTATAAACAAGTGCATGTCAATGTCTGTTAGGAGTTCCAGCTTGATTCCTGTCTTTTTCAGAAGCTCGTCCCACGACAAACCGGGTGATGTGTGCGCGGGGTCAAGGCCATACTGTTTTTGGCAGAGATCTCGCGGAAGTTTTCGAATACATCTGCCAAAAGTGCAACGTCTGTTTTCACATAGAGGTCGTGGTAGTCGCCGAGGGTTTTGCATCCGAATGTTTCCCAAACCTTTTGTGCGTGTTGGTAATCGCCGTCTGAGATCTTTTCGCCGGAAAGGGTGCTGAAAAAGAGTTCTTTGGTTGGAAGTTTCGTTTCGCCAAATCTTTCCCACGAATCCATGTACTCGTAGGGGTAAATTCCTTTTTTGCACAGCAGATAGAGTTTTGTGCTTCGGAGTCAAGTCTTTTCGTTGTTTTCAGCGCCTCTTTTGGTGTGGCTTTCACAAGTGCGTCCAGGCTGGAGAGCAGAAAGGAGTTGCTGTCAATAAAACGCAGTTTTCCAAGAGAAAATGAAATGTATTTCTCCATGTTTTTGGCAATGCAGGTGAGCTCACCGGCCTCTTCCACCTTTGACATGGCCTGCATCGGGTGGTGCGCGTCGTAGCCTTTCAGGTTGTGGAACACGACGGGGATTGGAATTGTTTTGGGGGTTATGCGCAGTTTTTTGTTACACGCGTCGTGTGCGGCTCCGCGGAATTTGCCTGTTATGTGGCAGTGATCTTTCACAGCGTCTCTGAAGTTTTTGCAAAGAAGTGGCTTAGCGCAGAAAAGGCATTTTTCTTGGTTTTTTTTTTCAATCCATTTGTCTATGGCGTTTTTTTTTGTTTTTCTTTGTGCAGGAGGGCCTATAAATTTAATTTTTGTCAAGGCTTCATAAAAACAGCCTCTGTGACTTTGCCCGTAGTACTTGCCTGTATTGTAATCCCACACTGTCATTGAATTAAGAAATTCTGTTTTTATAAGGCTTTCGTTACAAATGTGGCAGTTTTTGGCACCTTTAAATTCACGCTTGTCATCTTCTGTCAATTTAATAGGTACTTTGGTTCCCAGGCTTGCGCTCAGTTGCTTTTCCTTTGCAAGAAGTCTGTTTAAAAACTCTTTCACTGTATTTCTGTCTCCATCACAGCCTTGCCTATATTTTTCAACTGGGAGGCTCTGCCCGTCACTTCTTACACAGGTAAACGCAAACCCACAGGCTATGTGCTTGTTTTTTTTTTCTGTGCAAGCTGTTCTTTCGCGTTGGTCTTCGGGGATTTTTTCAATTAAAGCTTCAAAGTCGGCGTAAATTACAAATGGTGCTTTCATTTGTCTGTTGTAGTTTTGGTATTTCAGTGTGTTTTTGCCTTTTTCTGGTATTTCAATTCTTGTTGGTGTTCCATTGACTCCGTTGCAGTGTTTTTGGTGGTCTGCAAGAATCTTTTCTGTTGTGAAACAAATAAGACACATCACGCAGAAGTGTTTTTTTGTCTCTGTTTGGTTTGCTCATAAAGCAGAGATGAAAACCTCTTCACAAAACAGTAGTGTTGTTTTTCATCTTCATGAAGAAGCATCAGGTTGATTCTAGGAACGCTTTTGTCTTTTGTGCTGTTTCTAAGAGGTATAACATTGTCGTCCTCCCAGCCAAAAACATTCAGTGCGATGTTGGGGTTTTGTTTTTCAAATTTGCAAAGTTGTTTCAAAGGTGTGGGAAAATCGATGCCATCCCAGTTCAAACCGTCTTCTCGTGGATACTTGCTGGGTCTTTCTGCATTTTGTCTTACTGGAAACCTAGCAGCTTTCAGGGCCCATTTCAAACATTCGTTGTCTTTGTTTTGCACGTTGATTATTGCTTTTTTGCAGGCTAATTTTTTGGGTGTTGGGATATATGTGCCTCCTCTCAGTGGTTGATATCTTGCAACATTAACATAAGCAATTGAAATTCTTTTGATAGCCCATCCTGATCCCTGTTCTGACCAATTGTCTATTTCCCCGTTTACATTGTCAATAAATTCGTCAAACTTTTCGTTAAATTGTTCTCTAAGGTTTGTTTTTGTAAATACTGTTGGCTCATCTTTAAAATAGTGTCTTTGTGTTTGTTCTACCATTCCCCCATTTTCATCTTGGATTTCTTATATAAAATAAACCTCTATACCAAACTGTACTTTAATGCTACCTAAATCATTAATTTCGTTTTGTATAACATCAAAGGCTTTACCACGCATTTCAGTTTGCGCGAAATTATCAACACTCCGGTTGTTGGGGTTTTCAGGATCAACGCTCATCCTGTAAACATTCAACCAATCGTTAAAATTGGTTTGAGAAACAAAAAGCTCGTCATACAAAGGGGATGGGATGGCTTCGCCGTAGTATTCGTTTAGCACCTCTTCCCCCACGCGTGCTGCTGCCATCCCTTGTATATCTATGTATGTTTTTCTTCAAATGGGGTGTGCGGGTGGTGCAAATTGTTTTGTTAGGTTGTTTACTTGGCTAAATACCCACACACGCCCCCTCCACCACCACCCCCACACCCCCTCCTCCACCACCCCCACACCCCCTCCACCACCACCCCACGCCCCCTCCACCACCACCCCACACCCACTCCTCCACCACCCCCACACCCCCTCCACCACCACCCCCACGCCCCTCCTCCACCACCCCCACACCCCCTCCACCACCACCCCCACACCCCCTCCACCACCACCCCCACACCCCCTCCACCACCACCCCCACACCCCCTCCACCACCACCCCCACACCCCCTCCACCACCACCCCCACACCCCCTCCACCACCCCCCCACACCCCTCCACCACCACCCCCACACCCCCACCACCACCACCACCCCACGCCCCCTCCTCCACCACCCCCACACCCCCTCCACCACCCCGCTCTGCGCGTTATGCTTTCTTTAGACACACACATATAAAGTGGGGGTTCTGGTCGCACATGTGTACTATATCCATTTATTTCCCTATTTTAAGGCTTAAACCAATGTGTTCTTAACGACGAGCTGCGCAAGGAGTTAAGAACATATTGGTTTAAGCCTTAAAATAGGGAAATAAATGGATATAGTACACATGTGCGACCAGAACCCCCACTTTATATGTGTGTTTTTTATTGCTTTCCGAAAATTGTAAATTATTATTATTATTATCATTAATTGCATTAGCCATTTATTACTTTAAGATTTCAATGTTGTAATGCGCATTCGATCATATCTTTATTGCGTGTTAGACTGCGCAATATAAGAAATAAACTTTATTATTATTATTATTATTATTATTATTATTATTATTATTAGTATCTGCTTGTCCCCTTGTCGCACTTGTTCAACACGGTGTGACATGCTTACCCACACGTCGCACTTATTCAGTATGGTGTGACACGCTTGTGCATACGTCGCACTTGTTCAATAGGGTGTGATACGGCTGTGCACACGTCACACTTGTTCAATTAGGTGTGACATTTGTCCTACCATGCACAAGGGGTTGGTTGCCAAATTGTGTTTGATGGATGGCTCCTGAGTAGCATACCGAGTAATACTACCAAGGAACATTTTGTCACGAGGAACGAAGTGACAAGTGACAAAATGTGACGAGGTGGTATTTGATGACTACTCGATATACTACTAGTTTTCTTCAACTTGAACTCAGTGTTTGCTTGATATTAGTAACATTTTCAACTAGCAAGGTGAAAACATGCTTTAACATAGTTATGGGTTAGGGTTACTCATTATCATGAGCTTTGGAAGAACAGGACCAATCATTCTTGTCTCTTAAGCAAGGGGTGCATCAAAATTATGATGCACCCCTTGCCCCAAGAGCAGTGCTGTTAACACTGTTTGTGGGTAGGAAGAAAAATAATACACGTATATAAGAGAATTTGACCTTCCTTTTTTTGGTTCAGATTATTAACACTTATTTTTTGTTCAGTGGTTCTTACGCTCATTTAATGTCAGTCTGTGCATGCATAATACAGAGAAATATGTTATCCGCCCCTGGAACTCATTAATTTTTTATGGGGGCTGTATGTTGATGCTTTACCCAACCGTGGTGCTTTTTCTGGGCTATGTGAATGGAAGACATTTTTAGCTACCATATTTCCCCAGAATAAATGCCCACACTCTACACTGTAATAAGCACCTTCCCTGAATAAGCGCCCACCCCTTGGCCAAACTAGCAAATAAGTGGCCCCTCTGGAATAAGCACCCCCCCTCACTTTCTTACATACATACATACATACATACATACATACATACATACATACATACATACATACATACTCACTTACTTACTTACTTACTTATTTACTTACTTACTTACATTCATACATACATACATACATACATACATACATACATACATACATACATACTTTATTTGGTGTCTTAGACATCGTACATCGAGAACCCTCCAAATAAATTTACAACTTTACAATTTTCTAACCTTAAGGGTTAACTACGTTTTTTTTTTGTCTAATTTCATAGCAGTCATGCATATGCTTTGCAATTATTTTCTGTAACGCAACATTATTACCAGGGGGGTTTAATAGTAGCAAAAATATATTTTCTGTCGACATTTTCACAATTGGGATTTTGAATTCTTTATATAAGCATTCAAATAGAGATTTCCTTTTTTCTTGGTAAACTGGGCAAGTGTTTTTCATCTTCCGCTTCTTTCTTACACAAAGAGCAGATTCTTTCGTCGGTTTCTTATATGGTCTCATGTAACGCCCTGTTTCTATTGTCAATCTATGATTACTAAGTCGCAGTTTTGTCATGGTGGTTCTGTTCCGGATCTTGGTGACCTGGTGAAGGTAATCCTCGCATCTGTAGTTATCTATTGTTTTGACTTTACGGTAGGTTCGCATCTTATTGCTTTGATTGGGATCTTTCCTTATGTCATTATTCATCTCGCTCAACCACCTTTGTAATTCAATATCCTCTAATCTTTGTCTAATAATGCTTACAATTCCTACATCTGAAAAGTGAGCTTTTTCCCAAAGATACACTGTAGTAGGGATGCAAGGGGAACCTGCTTCTATTGTAACTCCAGCATCAGATCATGAAGGAAAACAGTTTTTTTTTGCTGTTAAGTGACTTCCAGTTATTTCTATCTCCATGTGCTTGCAGCGTTCTTTTATGTGCATGATCCAAAATAAAGTTACAGTTCGTTGAAAGAAAAAATTTAATGAGCCCCACCCCACCCCCTTCAATTAAGTGCCCTCCTTCTAATAAGTGCACCTTCTACTGGTTGAAATTTTATCATGCAGAAGAAAGACTTCCTGGAAGAAATTATGCAACAAGATAACACTTGCCTGATGCCATTAGTAGTTTGTGGATAGTAATAATTAAGAATAATTTTATTATTTCTACTATGCAAATTCACATGAGCATATGATCAAATGCACGTAAATATAATAAGATTAATACAAGGTATGGTAATATGATACAATTCCTAAAAAGAAAATACGTAAAAATAAGTAAACATCTTAACTAAAATTTTAAAACGTAAAATTATTTTCATGCCTAATATGTTGGGGAAGGGCATTAAAAAGAGATGGTGCCGCTACCGCAAACAACCTGTCACCCAGTGTTTTCAAAGTCTTTCCATCAAATGGCTTGAGAAACAAATCATTATTTCTTCGAAGAGAATACATACTAAGACCCTGAACTGTCACTAGAGTACATAGATAACATAGGCACCAGGCCATAAATACATGTAGGTAGCCCTGTTGTTACAACAATTCAAGGATTATTCTTCAGAATTTTAAGTGGAAACGAGTTAGCAACTTCAAGTGCAGGAAAGTAATTATGTGAGTTTGAATCATGGTTGGGTTTGGTTTTACTTCTCAGTGGTTGGAAGTTAAACTCTTGTCAACCAGTCACAGGGCATGGAAATCAAATTACTTACTCTCAATTTAAAATCAATGTCAAGTATATGACATATTTTCTCAGCAGCCCCCAAAGGATGAGAGGCAGCTGCCTTATGCATACACACAGACTGGAAATGCACCACCATTAATGTCAGGTGGCAGGGCGATTACTGCTGAGGGTGCAACTGGGACAATTGATGTGTAAACATAAAACATACAATGTAAGTATTCGTTAAATGGGGCCCTGCGTTAGCTTGTCTGTGTTAATAGTATATAGACAGTCATCAGTATTTGTGTAGGAAAGAAGATGCATACAGGTGTAGATTAGAGATAAAGACGTGTTATGTGCTGATGATTCACCAAGTTTAGATGTGACCTGATGAGTGTTCATCAGATGTGCAAGTTTTATAATTATTGTTGGAAGAGTTCTGAAGCCAGCACTCAGCAAGGCGAAAACATTTTGGCTGCTGAGAAAGTACTTAAAGTACTCAAGACTTCCTTAACATGTTAAAAGGCTTCATCCAGCTAAAGCTGCCCTCAAATAATAAAAGCTGCATCAAAAAGTAAAAAGTAGAGTAATAAGTAATAAGTAGTAAGTAATAAAAAGTAGTAAAAAGTAATAAGTAGAGTGGCACTTGTTCAAGTAAACAAAGTGAGAGCCTCTTTTAGTCGGTAAGTTGTATCTGAAACTACACAAACTTGGAATAATAGTTTATAGTTCTGCCATTTCAGATATTTTCAAAGTGAAATTTAATTTTAGACAGGAATCAGGGGCTAGGGGCAAGGCTATGGTTCAAATTATTTTGCCTGTTTTTGACCATTATTTTTGTGTTTTAAATTATTTTAAACCATAAAAATGAGTGGTACCAAAATCGATCAGGTATTTATTTTAAGTCCAGAGGTTGTTAAGGATTTGTTTTTTACATTTCGTATTGTGTCAACAAAGACATTGACTTCATTGTATAATTTTTTTGGTATCTGCTGGATATACAAAATGATTTGAAATTAAGTAATCAAGAAATAATTAACATTTCAATTAAGACAAAGTAGGTTAACCTTGTGAATCAAGAACTTGGGTACAGTACCTAATACATGTAGCACAAAGTCAAGATTGGAACAACTGTTGAAACTAGGTTAAAACTCATGAAAGGCCATAATTTTGGCAATATAGGAAAATAAAATTGCATAAGCTACTGGTATTAACTTATATTGCAAAAATAGCACATGGTCTGAAAAGACAGGAGAATGGAGAGCTCTCCGCCTCCTGATTCAGCTGTTCACAGTTGTCTGATCAGCAGAGGCATTTAGGGAAAAGAGGGAAAATGCCACATGTATGATATCTATGCGATGCTTTCAAGTGGTATACCGTGGAATATCCCATGGGTCACTTCGATTTTCCAGACATATACACACAAACCTTAGTCGAGTGTGTATGCAAAAGACAATTAATTATTTCATGGTATACTTTGAGAAAGC
>JAEMWC010000015.1:265000-300000 GCA_016490735.1 Pachyseris speciosa | reverse complement strand
CACGAGACAGCCAAACTCACTATAGCTAGGTCAAACTCTACCGTCTGCGCTGTCACCGCCCTCCAAGACTATCTTCTTCAAACACATGGACAGAGTACCTCCCATCCTCTCTTCAAATTCACCGATGGGCGCAATCTTACCCGAACATCGCTTACCAACACGCGTGCCCTACTCCATGTCTGTGGCCTGGACAGTGCAAACTTTGCCTCACACAGCTTTCATATTGGCGCAGCCACAACAGCGGGAGCAGTTGGTCTTCCTGATTGGCTAATCAAGTCCTCGGAAGGCGGAAATCTAATGCTTACCAAACTTATATCAAGACCCCCAAAGAGGCTATCCTCCAAGTACCCAAGAACTTGGCTTCCTGCCTTAACTGATAACTATTTTAGATACCGGTACTTTGAAACACTTTGATGTCTCCTTGTTACTAATTTTTTATTGTCCCGTTCTAATTCTTAGTTTCAATCAATCTCAGGTTCATAACCCAAGAACTTGGCATCTTGCCTTATCTGATTATTACTTTAGATAGGTTGAGAACACTGTGATTTATTGTTACGTTCATAGTTTGTCAATTAATCCCAGGTTCATTCCCATTATTACATGGGCCCCCAGGCCACCCCTCCACAGGCGGTCGGCCTCGCTTTCACTCGCCCCTTTGGGGCCAAGGTCTTCCTATACCTAATCCCTTGCACCTCCTTTCGAGTTCTGGCCTGGGGTACCCTGCTTTTTATGTAGTTTTTTGTGCCCCACACAGGGGACTTTCTCGTTATACTCTACGTCTGTGGGCGGGGAATTGCTGCCTGCGGCACCCCTTCAGCCCTGTGCTGGAGCCCCGTCAGGGAGGGGACATTTGTTCTCTGGTTGGGTTAACTTGGCCCCATGTAATTATTCCAGCAACAATGTCCTCCTTGCAGTACAGGCATGGGGCACCCCCTCGGGGCACCCCTTTTTTTCCGTTTGGTGGGTTTTTACCCGAGCCTTGCCAGTACATTCCCTGCCCACTATTGCCCACTACATGGTCTTGTGTCTTTATTGCGCGCCATAACATTAATTAGGAAACGTTCATCACATGACGTGGTTTTCAGAAAGGTCCTACAAAGATTAAAATCTATCAAAGTCATAACAGCAAAGAGGTTAATATACAAACGGTGAAAAAGTACTATATAGCAGACAAACTTACGAATTGGTAAAAACTGCAATTAAAACAAGAAGCTAAAACTACAAAATATTACCGATGGGGTTCATAAACGGTCTTTCTGGCCCTCACTAAAGGATCCCTAAATATTATTTCTGGATCGGCTTTAGCCATTTTGACCCAAACACAAAGGCTTACCCCTTTGGAAAATTTGCAAAACAATCAAAAACCTCAAATGGTCTTTCTGGCCTTGAGCCCACTCTAAATCATCCCTAAATATCATTTCTTTATTGATTTCAGCCATACACAAACACAGAAGAAACAAAGAGACTTGGGTGGTTTTTGAAAGAGAAAAGTAGGGTGGTTAAAACAAAATAGATTTTGTTGGTCATTGAGATAGAACAGAACGGTGTTCTATTTGACCTTCTAACCGCTTTAAATAATCAGTAAATATCTTTTCCTTGATCCATTTTAGTCATACAAAACACAGAAAAAACACACCTAGATAAAATTGCAAAAAAGTCGAAAACCTCATTAATGGTCTTCCTGACCTGGCCTTGAACCCACTCTAAATCCACCCTAAATATCATTTCTTGGTCGGTTTAAGCCATACAAAGACACCGAAAAAAATTTTAATATTTTTTCTCAAATTTTGAACGGAACCCATAGG
The DNA here is from genome assembly GCA_016490735.1 of Pachyseris speciosa. Lineage (NCBI taxonomy): Eukaryota > Metazoa > Cnidaria > Anthozoa > Scleractinia > Pachyseridae > Pachyseris > Pachyseris speciosa. The sequence continues at coordinate 298,195 of JAEMWC010000015.1, read as the reverse complement.
CTTACCTTAAAATTGCCAAAAATTCAAAAACCTCATAAATGGTCTTTCTGGCCTTTAAGCCACCCTAAATCATCCCCTAATATCATTTCTTTATCGATTTTAGCCATACACAAACAACGAAAAGAATTCACTTTTTTGTTTCAAAATTTGACCAAACCCGTAGGCTTAACCTTTTGGATAAATTGCCAGAAATTCGAAAACCTCATAAATGGTCTTTCCTGTCTTGAACCCACTCTAAATCATCCCTAAATATCATTTGTTGATCGATTTTAGCCATACAAAAACACAGAAAAAATTCACATTTTTTTTCAATATTTGACCAAACCCATTAGACTGGTTTACACAATAACATAAACATAAACATAGACATAAGCATAAGCAGTGTAAACCGGGAGTGACATAAGCATAAGAAAAAGGAATCTTTTCCATTTTCTTATGCCTATGCTTATGTTGCGTTAACCAGTGTGTAAACCGGGGGCTTCATAAGCATAAGCACAAGCACAAGGAAACAGCCGTTTTTGGTGGCCGCGGAAATTCAAGTGAATACCGTTTAGTTTATATTTTTTTTCTCTCCCTTTAGATCTAAACGGAACTAGCAATCATGACTAGTGAGAAGAAATTAAATTCGTGGTCCGATATTTACAATTATAGAACCAGATTATGAAAATCTCCTTGTTCTTTTCTCCTTCGGAAAATATCTCTCACTCAACAGGAGGGGGGCGTAAGGGAGGTCCGAAAACCGCAAAACCGCACAAAAAATTATAAAAAACCGCAATACCGCATCGAAATTTAGCGAAATACCGAAACCGCACTTACAGATGTGAAAACTGCCGTCGTCGAGACTTGAAGTCCTTCTATCCATTAAAAATACGACCTGCAGTGTACGCTTATATTAACACAAACGCTAAAATTACCTAAGTATTAAATTATATCCATAACTGATCTTACTGCAGAGTCCCCGAGTATCTTGGATTATGAACACACTTTAACATGACGCGCTTAGGTCGTTCACAGTCCATAATAAGGAGTCCCTAATCGCTAGGAGTCAAGGTAATCACTGGAAGAGGTCACGAGTAGAGCAGACGATTGTTGAAACGCACAGCTCTCCCGAAGCGAGTTCTTGCTCCTAGGAAAAGTGTTGCCGAGCTTCCAATTTCTCCTTGTACTAGCGTGGAAATCTCCGGACCATCGTCGACTTCTTCGTCACTACTTTCGTCAAACTCGTCTTCAGCTTCTTCCACCGTTTCGTTTTTTGTGACAGCTTCTGCTGTACTGACCTGTACATCAAAAGCAATAGAGATAGGTTTCTCTGTGATTTAGCACTGCCTTTGATACATAAACTCAGGGAGGGTCCCATGTTGGGCCATGGTGGTCTCTTGGCGTACAGTGTGCAGTGCGTTGTCTTACAGCAGCACCATAGGAGGATACCCAGTCCCTGAGTGCATCGCAGTCAGCTGGGCGCATATCGACGTTTGCGAGAGATTTCATGAACGGAACGGTTTGGTTCTTCTGTCTGGTTTACCCCGCTTGCTACCATCGTCTCTCGAGAACTCGTGGACAGCTAAAGAAATCCGATCCCCGGCCCAGAAAGTCATCTGAGCCGACGTTTGAGCATTGACTAATACCAACAGCATGTCAGACATTAACTGGAAACCGCGTGAAAGACAAATAAGGTCAAATAGGATTAAAAGCACTTGGCTCGCGTTGGCTTATGAACTAAAACAAAAGGGAGACGACTATCCGAGTGACATTAATTTTAGTAAAAATGCAACACCGCAGATACATTTTTTTTACCGTTTACCGCATCCTAAAACTTTAAATTACCGCAAACCGCACGGTCTTGGAAACTGCAATACCGCAGGTTAAAATAAATTTTTCCGCAAAACCGCATCACCGCGAACCCTTACGCCCCCCTCCAACAGGACCTCTGTTTGTCTTCACGCTCTCTTTCTCGTTGTCGTCGTCTTCGTCGTCGTAGCAGGAACAGGAGAAGACGTTGGAAATGTGGCTCGTCCCATAAAACCGCGACATGGTTCTGGAGCTCATTGCGCTTGAGTATGTCACTTTTCTTATGCTTATGTAACAAGTGTAAACATCATTATGCTTATGAACTGGTCATTATTTATGTAGAGGGGGGGGGGGGGGAGGGAAAAATATTTTGATAGATGAAAATTTTTGCCAGGCCCTCCCTCCTCGTATCTAAAAAAAGGCAAGTAGTCCCCCTCCCTCTTAATTCAATATTTCATTGATGACCCTCCCCCACCCCCCCATTTTTCCACTTATGACTTTATTTCCGTATTTTTTCGTATTTGCATCATATAGATATGACTAGCCTATGCCAAAAAATACACCTGGCGAATGTCTGGTATGAGCAAAGACGAAATTACCTTGTAAATCATTGAAATGTCATTGCTTACCCTATCAGATAGCCTAATAAGTCACAAAATCAGCGGATAAAGAGATTTTGGTTCTATAAAGTAGTCTTTTGTTGCAGTACATGCAGTATAGGAAAAATATTCCTTTCTAGCGATGGAAAAGTTGATATCTTCTAAAGTTGCCATCATAAAATTTGCAATCAAGGTGCCACTTTTCAGATGTTGAGGCCCTGCCAGGGGAGGGTCCTGTGTCGCTTGTCTGAATTTTAAAATCTCCGGGAATTATGTCGCCTGTCGGGATTCATTTTCTGCGCTGTCACTACTTTTTGGGCCATGTCCCTTGTCAGAATTTACCCTGGCAGGGCCTCGATGTTGGACACCAAATATTAAACCCTGGAAGATAAATATTTTTTTCCAATATATTTCCCAAGGTGGAAAGCAATATTTTTAGTGTTATGTTATTCACGTTTTATTACTACATGGGATATTGAACCAACAAATATTTTGTTAATTTTGATATTAAATGCACCCAAAATCAAACACTGAAACAGGATTTTTGAAAAAACTGGAATACTTTAGCAAGGACCACCGTTGCAAACTAGAAGAGCCGGATCCTGTAATAGATCTAACCAGCTATAAAATTGTAAACTAGAAAACGGTAAAAAACAAGCAAGGCTGGTTGCACGGCGAGGAATATATATATTTCTCGCCGTGCAACCAGCCTTGCTTGTTTTTTTACCGTGATCTGGATTTGTCTTTTATCAAAGTGTGACATATTAAAGCAATGAAGTTTATGACAATATTCTTCTAACTGGGTTGTCCATCTTCACCACCTGGATCTTTGAAATTGATTTATTTCGTAAAAGTAATCCCATTCGCAAAAGCACAGACAAGACCCCTTGCAAAAGCTAAAAAATTATGACCCCCCCCCCCCAATAAAAAAATTAGCCCCCCCTCTAGCCAAGACAGACAGACAGACAGACATGTTTTTATTTGGAGTCTTATACAATATATAGTACATCGACTACGAAATCCAAATAACTAAAAGTTACAAAAAACAAAAATTGTTACTTAATTAATTATTAATTAAGTTGTTAATTGATTAATTCCTAGAGTATTTTACTTTTTGCCGTCTTCCTCTATCCTTTTTTCAAAACATTCGAATATATGTTTTGCTATTAGCTTTTGTATTTGAGCATTTCCGCTAGGGGGGTTTATTAGAAACATGAATATTTTATTAGGCGACATTCTGCTTATTTTTATTCCACATTCTTTTTCCAAATAATTAAGTAGCGAACGTCTTTTTTCCTGGTAAGCAGGGCATATATTTAGAAAATGGTATTCGTCCTCCATTTCTATTTTACAAATTGGGCAAATTCTTTCTGCAGGTTTCTTGAATGGTCTCGAATAACGTCCTGTCTCTATGGCTAATTTGTGGTTGCTAAGTCGCAGTTTTGTTAGAGCTATTCTGTGTCGTATATTGGTAACCCGATATAGATAGTCTTCACATTTGTAATTGTCTATCGTTTTGAATAACCGGTAGGTTTTCATTTTGTTGCTTTGGTTAGCATCTTTTCTGATGTCGTTATTTATTTCACTTAGCCATCTTTGTAGTTCAATATCCTTAAGTCGTTGCCTGATCATGTTTACAATTCCTATGCCTGCATAGTGTGCTTTCATCCAGAGTTCTCCTAATCCTATCTGTTCCAACAAGGTTTTTATTTTTTTGCTCCAGAAAGTCTTATTTTCGTTCCATTTAATATCACTGTATGCTATTTGGGATAATTTATTTTCATTTTTGGTTAAGGTTAACCAGAACTTAAAGTTCCTACATTGGGCTTCAATTATCATTGGGAACCTTCCTGTCTCGGCCCTGCACGCATTGTTATTGCAGTATTTATTAACTCCCAGCAACCACTTTAGGAATTTATTTTGAACTAATTCTGCTGGATCCTTTTCTAATTTCCCATTGCAATCAATCCCCCACACTTCACTCGAATAAAAGAGTATGGGAGATATCAGTGCATCAAATAACTTCATCGTTAATTTTATATTTTCTCTGAAGTGGTCTCCCATCTCTTTTCGTAATTTATTTTGCAAAAATTCAAAAACCTCATAAGTGATCTTTCTGGCCTTGAACCCACTCTAAATCATCTTTAAATATCATTTCTTCATCGATTTTAGACATACAAAAAACACCGCAAAAATTCACTTTTTTTTTAATTTTCACACAAACCCATAGGATTGCCCCTTTGCAAAAATTCAAAATCTCATAAGTGATCTAAAACAGCCTTGACCCCCCCCCCTTCTTTTTTCCCTCCCCCCCCCCCTCTACATAAATAATGACCGGTCCCTTATGCTTATGTCTATGCTTATGCTTATGTCACTGTGTAAACCAGCCCATAGGCTTACCCTTTTGGAAAAAATTGCCAAAAAATTAAAACCCTAATAAATGGACTATCTGGCCTTGAATCCACTCTAAATCATCCATAAATATCATTTCTTGATCTTTTTTAGTCATACAAAAACACCGAAACAATTCAATTTTTTCTTCAAATTTTGACCCACACCCATAGGCTTACCCTTTGGAAAAATTGCCAAAAATCGAAAACCTCATAAGTGGACTTTCTGGCCTTGAACCCACTCTAAATCATCCCTAAATATCATTTCTTTATTGGTTTTAGCCATACGCAAACACATAAGAAGAAAAAACAAACAGATTTGGGTGGTTATTGAGATAGAACAGAATTGCGTTCTATTTGGCCTTCTATCCACTCTAAATAATCAGTAAATATGTTTTCTTTATCCATTTTAGCGATACAAAAACACAGAAAAAAATTTGTATTTTGTTTTTCAAATTTTCCTGTAAATCCAAAGGCCTGCACCCCTTAGAAAAATTGCAAAAAAATCGAAAACCTCATAAATGGTCTTTCTGCCCCCGAACCCACTCTAAATCGTCCCTAAATATCATTTGTTGATCGATTTTAGCCATACAAAAAACACCGCAAAAATTCACTTTTTTTTAAATTTTCACACAAACCCATAGGATTGTCCCTTTGCAAAAATTCAAAAACCTCATAAGTGATCTTTCTGGCCTTGAACCCACTCTAAATCATCTTTAAATATCATTTGTTGATCGATTTTAGCCATACAAAAAACACCGCAAAAATTCACTTTTTTTTTAATTTTCACACAAACCCATAGGATTGTCCCTTTGCAAAAATTCAAAAACCTCATAAGTGATCTTTCTGGCCTTGAACCCACTCTAAATCATCTTTAAATATCATTTCTTCATCGATTTTAGACATACAAAAAACACCGCAAAAATTCACTTTTTTTTTAATTTTCACACAAACCCATAGGATTGCCCCTTTGCAAAAATTCAAAAACCTCATAAGTGATCTTTCTGGCCTTGAACCCACTCTAAATCATCTTTAAATATCATTTCTTCATCGATTTTAGCCATACAAAAAACACCGCAAAAATTCACTTTTTTTTTTAAATCTTCACACAAACCCATAGGCTCACCCCTTTGGAAAAATCGCCAAAAATTAGAAAACCTTATACAGTAAATGTCCTTTCTGGCCTTGAACCCACTCTATATCATCCATAAATATCATTTCTTTATTGATTTTAGTCATACACAAGGAAAGAATAAGAGAAAACAACCAGATTTGGGTGGTTTCTCAGAGAGAAAAGTAGGGTGCATAAAACAAAACAGATTTTGGTGATTATTAAGGTATAGCTTACTGGTGTTCTATTGGGACTTCTGACCACTCTAAATAATCACTTAATGTTTTTTTTTTTTCTTGATCCGTTTTAGCCATACAAAAACACAGAAAAAAAACAATTTTTTTCAAATTTTGACCCAAAATCAAGAGCGTCCCCCGTTGGAAAAATTGCAAAAAATTCCAAAACCTCATGCATGGTCTTTCTGGCCTTAGACCCACTCTAAATCAACCCTAAATCCCATTTCTTGATCGGTTTAACCATAATTTGACCCAAACCCATAGGCTTACCCCTTCAAACCTCATAAATGGTCTTTCTGGCCTTGAACCAACTCTAAATCATCCCAAAATATCATTTCTTTATCGATTTTAGCCATACACAAAGACAGAAGAAGAAAATACAAACAGATTTGGGTGGTTTTTGAGAGTGAAAGTAGGGTCGTTAAAACAAAACAGATTTTGGTGGTTATTGAGATAGAACAGAATGGTGTTCTATTTGGAATTCTAACCATCAGTAAATATGTGTTAATTGATCCATTTTAGTCATACAAAAACACAGAAAAAAAGTTGAATGTTTTTTCAAATTGTGACCCAAACCCAAATTCCTACACCTTCGCAAAAATTGCAAAAAAAAGTCGAAAACCTCATAAACGGTCTTTCTGGCCTTCAACCCACTCTAAATGATTCCTAAATATTATTTCTTGATCGGTAGACACCGAATAAAATTCAATATATATATATTTTAATTTGACCCAAACCCATAGGCTTACCCCTCTGGAAAAATTGCCAAAAATTCGATAACCTCATAAATCGTATTTCTGGTCTTGAGCCCACTCTAAATCATCCCTAAATATCATTTCTTTATCGATTTTAGCCATACACAAACACAGAAAAAAAATTGGGTTGTTTTTAAGAGAGAAAAGTAGGGTGGTAAAAACAAAAACAGTTTTGGGTTGTTATTGAGATAGAAAAGAGTGGTGTTATATTTGGCTTTCTAACCACTCTAAACAATTAGTTAATAGGTTTTCTTCATCCATCTTAGCCATACAAATACAGAAAAATATTGAATTTTTTCAAATTGTCACCAAAACCCAAAGGCCTACCGCTTAGGAAAAATTGCAAAACAAAATCGAAAACTTCATAAATGGTCTTTGTGGCGTTAAACACACTCTAAATAACCAGTAAATATCATTTTTGGCCCAAACCTAAAGGCCTACCCCCTTAGCAAAAATTGTAAACAAAATACTCGAAAATCTCATAAGTGGTCTTTCTGGCCTTAAACACACTAAATCATCCCTAAATATCATTTCATGATCAATTTCAGCTATACAGAAACACAGAAAAAAATTCAAATTTTTTTCAAATTTTTACCCATACCCGTAGGCTTACCCCTTTGAAAACATTGCCAACAATTATAAACCCTCATAAATGGTTTCTCCAGCCTTGAACCCACTCTAAATCCCCTAATTATAAATATCATTTCTTGTTCGATTTTAGCCACAAAAATACACCCAAAAAATCTTTTTTTTTATTTTGACCCAAACCCATAGGCTTCCCCCTTTCAAAAAATAGCCAGAAATTCGAAACCCTCATAAATGGCCTTTCTGGCCTTGAAGCCGCTCTATATCATCCCTAAATATCATTTCTTGATAAATTTTAGCTATACAAAAACGCCGAAAAAATCCGGTTTTTTAATCAAATTTTGAACCAAATCCAACGACTTACCACCTTACCAAAAAATGCAAAACAAAAATCCAAAACCTGATAAATGGCCTTTCTAGCATTATACCCACGCTAAATCATCCCTAAATATCGTTTCTTGATCGATTTTAGCCATACTGTAACACCGAATAAAATTTCAATTAATCAACAAACCCATTGGCTTACCCCTTTGCAAAAATTGCAAAAATTCGAAAACCTCATAAATGGTCTTTCTGGCATTCAGCCCAGTCTAAATCATCCCTAAATATCAATACTTGATCTATTTTAGTCATATCAAAACACCGAAAAAAATTGAAAAAAAAAATGAAAAATTTGAAAAAAATTTTCTCGGCTTGTTTATGGCCAAAATGCATCAAGAAATGATATATAGCGATGATTTAGAGTGGATCCGAGGCCAAAAACGCCAAATTGGCGTGTTATTGAAATAACCACCAAAGTCTGTTATTTTAACCATGGTACTTTTCTGTCCCAAAAACTACTCAAAAATGTTTGGATTTGGGTCCGAATTTGACAACCTTTTATAGTTTTGGCTGTTTTGGTTTGTGTCAGGTTAGAACGGATGAAGAAATGATATTTAGTAATGACGTAGAGTGGGTACAAGGCCAAGAACACCATTTATGAGGATTTCGAGTTTTTGGCCGTTTTCTTAAGGGGTAAGCCTATGGGTTTGGGTTAAAAATTGGAAAAGTGTGAAAATTTTTTCTGCCCTTGTTTATGGCGAAAATGCATGAAGAAATGATATATAACGATGATTTTCAGTGGATCCAACGCTAAAAAACGCCAAATTGGTGTGCTTTGAAATAACCCCCAAAAGCTGTGAATTTAACCACGGTACTTTTTTGTACCAAAAACTACTCAAAAATGTTTGGATTTGGGTCCCAATTTGACAACCTTTTAAAGTTTTTTTCTGTTTTTCGCTTGTGTATGGTTAGAACGGATGAACAAATGATATTTAGCAATGATGTAGAGTGGGTACAAGGGCAAAAAGAAATTCTATGAGGATTTCGGGGTCTTAGCCATTTTCTTAAGGGGTAAGCCTATGGGTTTGGGTCAAAAATTGGAAAATATTTTCTGCGCTTGTTTATGGCTAAAATGCATCAAGAAATGATATATAGCGATGATTTTGAGTGGATCCGAGGCCAAAAACGCTAAATTGGTGTCTTATTGAAATAACCACCAAAATCTGTGATTTTTACCACGGTACTATTTTGTGCCAAACACTACTGAAAAATGTTTGGATTTGGGTCCAAATTTGACAACCTTTTAAAGCTTTTTCGCTTTTGCTTTGTGTCTGGTTACAACGGATGAAGAAATGGCCAATAAGACGATTGATGAGGATTTCGAGTTTTTGGCAATTTTCGTAAGGGGTAAGCCTATGGGTTTGGGTTAAAAATTGGAAAAGTATGAACAATTTTTATGCCCTTGATTATGGCTAAAATGCATCAAGAAATGATATATAGCGATGATTTTGAGTGGATCCAAGGCCAAAACGCCAAATTAGTGTGGTATTGAAATAACCAGCAAAATCTGTAATTTTTACAACCGCACTTTTTTTGTCCCAAAAACTACTCAAAAATGTTTGGATTTGGGTCAAAATTTGACAACCTTTTAGAGTTTCTTTCTATTTTGGTTTGTTTCTGGTAAGAATGGATAAAGAAATGATATTTAGCAGTGATGTATAGTGGGAACAAGGCCAAGTAGACCATTTATGAGGATTTCGAGTTTTTGGCCATTTTCTTAACGGGTAAGCCCATGGTTTCGGGTTAAAAATGTGAAAAATTTTAAAATTTTTCATGCGCTTGTTTATGACTAAAATGCATCAACAAATAATATATAGCGATGATTTTGAGTGGATCCGAGGTAAAAAACGCCAGATTGGTGTGTTATTGAAATAACCACCAAAATCTGTGATTTTTACCACGGTACTTTTTTTGTGCCAAAAACTACTCAAAAATATTTGGATTTGGGTCCAAATTTGACAACCTTTTAAAGTTTTTTCTGTTTTGGTTTGTGTCTGGTTAGAACGGATGAAGAAATGATATTTTGCAATGATGTAGAGTGGGTACAAGGCCAAGAAGACCATTTATGAGGATTTCGAGATTTTGGCCATTTTCTTAAGGCGTAAACCTATGGTTTTGTGTCAAAAATTGGAAAAATTTGAATTTTTTTTCTGCGCTTGTTTATGGCTAAAATGCATCAAGAAATGATATATAGCGATGATTTAGAGTGGATCCGAGGCGAAAAACGCCAAATTGGCGTGTCATTGAAATAACCACCAAAGTCTGCAATTTTAACCATGGTACGTTTGGATTTGGGTCCCAATTTGACAACCTTTTAAAGTTTTTCTGTTTCTGTCTTGTGTATAGTTAGAGCCGATGAACAAATGATATTTAGCAATGATGTAGAGTGGGTACAAGGCCAAGAAGAAATTCTATGAGGATTTCAGGGTCTTAGCCATTTTCTTAAGGGGTAAGCCTATGGGTTTGGGTCAAAAATTGGAAAAATTTGAAAATATTTTCTGCGCTTGTTTATGGCTAAAATGGATCAAGAAATGATGTATAGCGATGATTTTGAGTGGATCCGAGGCCAAAAACGCTAACTTGGTGTCTTATTGAAAAAACCACAAAAATCTGTGATTTTAACCAGTGTACTATTTTGTGCCAAACACTACCCCAAAATATTTTAAGTTGGGTCCAAATTTGACAACCTTTTAAAGTTTTTTTCTGTTTTGGTTTGTGTCTGGTTAGAACGGATGAAGAAATGATATGTAGCAATGATGTAGAGTGGGTACAAGACCAAGTAGACCATTTATGAGGATTTCGAGAGTTTAGCCATTTTCTTAAGGCGTAAGCCTATGGTTTTGTGTCAAACATTGGAAAAGTTTGAAAATTTTTCCTCCGCTTGTTTATGGCTAAAATACATCAAGAAATGATATATAGCGATGATTTAGAGTGGATCCGAGGCGAAAAACGCCAAATTGGCTTGTTATTGAAAAAAAACCACCAAATTCTGTGATTTTAACCATGCTACTTTTTTGTCAAAAAAACTACTCAAAAATGTTTGGATTTGGGTCCGAATTTGACAACCTTTTATTGTTCTTTCTGTTTTGGTTTGTGTCAGGTTAGAACGGATGAAGAAATGATATTTAGCAATGATGTACAGTGGGTACAAGGCCAAGTAGACCATTTATGAGGATTTCGAGATGTTGGCCATTTTCTTAAGGCGTAAGCCTATGGTTTTGTGTCAAAAATTGGAAAAATTGAAAAAATTTGTCTGCGCTTGTTTATGGCTAAAATGCATCAAGAAATGATATATATCGATGATTTTGAGTGGATCCAAGCCACAAAACGCCAAATTGGTGTGTTATTGAAATAACCACCAAATTCTGTGATTTTAACAACCGCACTTTTTTGTTCCAAAAACTACTCAAAAATGTTTGGATTTGTGTCAAAAGTTGACAACCTTTTAAAGTTTTTTTCTATTTTGGTTTGTGTCTGGTTAGAACGGATGAAGAAATAATATTTAGAAATGATGTAGAGTGGGAACAAGGCCAAGAAGTGCATTTATGAGGATTTCGACTTTTTGGCCATTTTCTTAAGGTGTAAGCCTATCGTTTTAGTTCAAAGATTGGAAAAATTTGAAAATTTTTCCTCCGCTCGTTTATGGCTAAAATGCATCAAGAAATGATATATAGCGATGATTTAGAGTGGATCCGAGGCGAAAAACGCCAAATTGGCGTGTTATTGAAATAACCACCAAAGTCTGTTATTTTAACCATGGTACTTTTTTGTCCCAAAAACTACTCAAAAATGTTTGGTTTGGGTCCGAATTTGACAACCTTTTATAGTTTTGGCTGTTTTGGTTTGTGACTGGTTAGAACGGATGAAGAAATGATATTTAGTAATGACGTAGAGTGGGTACAAGGCCAAGAACACCATTTATGAGGATTTCGAGTTTTTGGCCGTTTTCTTAAGGGTTAAGACTATGGGTTTGAGTCAAAAAGTGGAAAAGTGTGAAAAAATTTTCTGCCCTTGTTTATGGCGAAAATGCATGAAGAAATGATATATAGCGATGATTTTGAGTGGATCCCATTGAAAAATCGCCAAATTGGTGTGTTATTGGAATAACCACCAAAATCTGTGATTTTAACCATATAGCCATACTTTGTTGTACTACTCAAAAATGTTTTTTTTTCTGTTTAGGTTTGTGTCCAGTTAGAACGGACTAAGAAATGATATTTAGCAATGATGTAGAGTGGGTACAAGGTCAACAAGACTATTTATGAGGATTTCGAGTTTTTGCAATTTTTTTGAGGGGTTTGATTTGGAGTAGATCCTAGGCCAAAAACGCAAAATTGATGTGTTATTGAAATAACCACCAAAATCTGTGATTTTAGCCACGGTACTTTTTTGTCCCCAAAACTATTAAAAAGTGTTTGGATTTGGGTCCAAATTTATAAACCTTTTAAAGTTTTTTCTGGTTTGCTTTGTTTCTGGTTAGAACGGATGAAGAAATGATATTTAGCAATGATGTAGAGTAGGTACAAGGCCAAGTAGACCATTTACGAGGATTTCGAGTTTTGGCCATTTTGTTAAGGGGTAAGCCTATGGGATTGGAAAAATTTTGAAAATTTTTTCTGCGCTTGTTATAGCTAAAATGCATCAAGAAATGATATATAGTGATGATTTTGAGTGGATCCGACGCCAAAAACGCCAAACTGGTGTCTTATTGAAATAACCAGCAATATGTGTGATTTTAACGATGGTACTTTTTTGTCCCAAAAACTACTCAAAAATGTTTTGATTTGGGTCCAAATTTGAGAACCTTTTAAAGCTTTTTCTGTTTTGCTTTGTGTCTGGTTAGAACGGATGAAGAAATGATATTTAGCAATGATGTATAGTGGATACAAGGCCAAGAAGACCATGTATGAGGATTTCGAGTTCTTGGCCATTTTCTTAAGGGGTAAGCCTATCTGTTTTGGGTCAAAAATTAGAAAAATTGGAAAAATTTCCCTGCACTTGTTTATTTCCACAATGCATCAAGAAATGATATATAGCGATGATATTAAGTGGATCCGAGGCCATAAATTTTTTCATACAACTGACAATTGAATTGGAAGAGCTTGTTAGTAGTGGCGATTTCGAGGAGTTTGGCAAGTTGATCCTTGTGTAGGTTAAGGTCATAAGATTGGTTGAACCAATCATTGGTAAAAGCTTTGTCAACTAAGATGTTGATAGTCTCATTTAATGGTACGTTAGTAAAAAGGGCTGTGACATCGTAAGAAACCAATACGTCATCCTCGTCGATAGGTAAGTTGCGAATCTCTTCAGAGAAGTTAATGGCATCAGTAATTGTGTACTCGTTCACGAAGAGTGGCTTCAGTCTCTCTTCCAACCATTTGGCCAGGTTATAATTGCAAGTTCCAGTTGCTGATAAAATAGGCCTCATACTGAGATTGGCTTTGTGGGTCTTGGGAAGGCCGTAAAGATGGGCAAGCCTGGAACCTTTGGGGCAAAGCGAATCAGCGATGTTCTTAGGCAGTATTTCACGTAGAACTGTATTGACATCTTTCTCTTTCTGAAGAAGCGGATGAAAGTGCTCGGTGGACGGTCACGGGATTTAGGTCGCTTGTCATCGACGCGCACAAACTTGGAAGTATCATCAATTGAAGCTGCATTTAAAAGGCGTATGTACTTGTCTTTGTCCATTATTACAACTCCCGAGCCTTTGTCCGATTTTGTAATAACGATATCATCTCGTTTCTTTGGGCGATTAAGAGCCTTCACCAGTGCCTTGGGTGGATTAGGGCTAGTACGTTGAATATAATTCAACGCGATTGAGCGTAATGTTGAGCTTGCTAATTCTTTCTTGGCAGGATGTTCCAGCGAAGGCTCGATTTTCCAGTATGCTTTCTCAAAGCTGGCTAACACTTCAATCGATGACACTCGTTGCGGTAGAGAGAATTTCAATCCTCTGCAGATAACAAGCTTCTCGAAGAAGGAAAGGCGATAAGAAGATAGATTATTTATGTGCTCGTTGACGTCAAATTTCTTGGAGATCAAGCGTGAAATCTTGTTGCTGTGACTTCTTCCCTTTTTATTATATTGATTCTCACGAAGAGTAGCCAAAGTTCGTAGAATGGCGACGTAACGAACCACAGAGCAATTCTCTCTGAGGTCTTTGTGGGCATAGCGAAGTTCTTCCCTGAGATGCTTCAGTTGAGATAGCTTCGATTGCAGTTCCTCATCCAAGACATGCTTTTGATAGTCGTCAGAGGACCTCTTCCATTTGCGTGCTTTTGTTCTTTCCACTTGTGCAAAGGTTGGTGTTACACCAAAGTTCCTATCCTATCCTATCACAATGATAAATTCCACCATCAACAGATTTATTCAGAACATTTCATCCGATGGGAAAGAGGAACAAGTGGAAGACAACAGCGTTCTGCGAGTAACTCTCCCCTTCATGGATCAAACGTCAGCTAACGCGGTGCGAAGGCAAATGCGTGATCTCAGTCACAAGATTGGCACTACTTTGCAACCGGTTTTTATTAGCAAGAAACTGGAGCAAGATCTCAAGCCAAAAGAAATCAAGCCTCCAATCGTAAATCAGCAATGCGCTGTGTATTCTTTTTCTTGTGATCTTTGTGATGCGGATTATGTTGGCTACACAGCCTGACACCTTCATCAGCGTATTGTTGAACACAAAAACTCGGCGATTGGAAAACATTTCTTGGAAGCCCATGGGGACATAAACCTCCTCAAAGAAAGCCAGTTTCGCATCTCCGAAAGTGTCAAGGAAAATTTGATTGCCTCGTCTATGAGATACTTTTCATCAAGGAACGTAGTCCAAGCTTAAACGCACAAACCGATTCCATCCGTGCGAAACTTTTTACTTGAAAGAACATTCCAACACTTTGATTTCTTATGTGATTTTTCCATTGTTTTTTACTTAGTATTTAAACATTTTCTTATCACTATCAATTTGACTTGATAATGACGTTAGCTCAACGTCGAAACGTCGTCGTTTTTTAAAAACTTCCTTAATATGTTTTTTAAAAATAATTTATCGCAGTGTTTTATCGCTAAATGTTTAAAAAATCGCTTCTTATTCGTTATTGAAATAACCACCAAAATCTTTTATTTTAACCACGGTACGTTGTTGTCCCAAAACCTACTAAAAAACGTTTGGATTTGGGTCCAAATTTGACAACCGTTTAAATGTTTTTTCTGTTTTTGGTTTGTGTCTGGTTAGAACAGATGAAGAAATCATATTTAGCAATGCGTAGAGTGGGTACAAGGCCATGAAGACCATTGATGAGGATTTCGAGTTTTTGGCCATTTATGCTTTCCCTCTCTGCCCACGCATATAATGAAGGCAGTGCTGCATTACCCGAAGCTAGTTTACTGGGCCAAAAATAAGGAATTTGCAAAAACAACATGGAGTTAAATGGCTATGAACAAAGTTCATAGCCGCTTTAATAAATAATTATCTTATCTTCAAGTTAGCTGATGCTTAACAAAGAATTTTTTAACTGGCCCAGTAAAGGTGAGGGCAACCACAACGCTAGGGAGGGAGGGAAGGGAGAAAAATCACTCACACGTGAATGACAACTGACAGTTGACGCTTCAGACCCAAACATTCGGTATCCCTAGAGGGGCTACTATTGATGAAAGCACATTCAAACCCTACATAAATACCCGGATGTTGTCACACAACACCTATGGTGATTAATTCACAGAGCGTCAAGGAAAAGCATAAGATTCCTATTTGCTTGCAAATATTCCCTTTTCTTAAGGGGTAAGCCTAAGGTTTTGGGTCAAAAATTGGAAAAATTGGAATTTTTTTTGTACTGCGCGCTTGTTTATGGTTAAAATGCATCAAGAAATGATATATAGCGATGATTTTGAGTGGATCCGAGGCCAAAAACGCCAAATTGATGTGTTATTGAAATAACCACCAAAATTTGTGATTTAACCACGGTACTTTTTTGTCCTAAACACTACTCTGAAATGTTTGGATTTGGGTCAAAATTTGACAACCTTTCAAAGTTTTTTATGTTTTTGTTTGTGTCTGGTTAGAACGGATGAAGAAATGAAATCTAGCAATGATGTAGAGTGGGTACAAGGTTAAGAAGACCATTTATGAGGATGTCGAGATTCTGGCCATTTTCTTAAGGGGTAAGCCTAAGGTTTTGGGTCAAAAGTTGGAAAAATTGGAAATTTTTTTCTGCGCTTGTTTATGGCTAAAATTCATCAAGAAATGATATGTAGCGATGATTTTTAGTGGACCCGAAGCCAAAAACGCCAAATGGTGTGTTATTGAAATAACCACCAAAATCTGTGATTTTAACCACGGTACTTTTTTGTTCTAAACACTACTCGAAAATGTTTGTATTTGAGTCCAAATTTGACAACCTTTTAAAGTTTTTTTCTGTTTTGGCTTGTGTCTGGTTAGAACGGTTGAAGAAATGATATTTAGCAATGATGTAGAGTAGGTGCAAGGCGAAGAAGACCGTTTTTGAGGATTCCGATTTTTTGGCCATTTTATTAAGGGGTAAGCCTATGGTTTTGAGTCAAAAATTGGAAAAATTTGAAAATTTTTTCTGCGCTTGCTTATGGCTAAAATGCATCAAGAAATGATATATACCTATGATTTTGTGTGGATCCGAGGCCAAAAACGCCAAACTGGTGTGTTATTGAAATAACCACCAAAATCTGTGATTTTAACGACGGTACTTTTTGTCCTGAAACTACTCGAAAATGGTTGGATTTGGGTCAAAATTTGACAACCTTTTAAAGTTTTTTCTGTTTTTGTTTGTGTCTGGTTAGAACGGATGAAGAAATGATGTTTATCAATGATGTAGAGTGGGTACAAGGCCAAGAAGCCCATTTGGTGTGTTATTGAAATAACCACCAGAATTTGTGATTTAACCACGTTACTTTTCCGTCCTAAACACTACTCAGAAATGTTTGGATTTGGGTAAAAATTTGACAACCTTTCAAAGTTTTTTTATGTTTTTGTTTGTGTCTGGTTAGAACGGATGAAGAAATGATGTTTATCAATGATGTAGAGTGGGTACAAGGCCAAGAAGACCATTTATGAGGATTTCGAGATTTTGGCCATTTTCTTGAGGGGTAAGCCTATGGTTTTGGGTCAAAAATTGGAAAAATTTGAATTTTTTTCTGCGCTTGTTTATGGCTAACATGCATCAAGAAAAGATATATAGCGATGATTTTGAGTGGATACGAGGCCGAGCACACCACATATGAGTGCTATTTAAATAATTGCCAAAATCTGTTCTTTTAACCACGGTACTTTTTTTGTCCCAAAACTACTCAAATGTGTTTGGATTTGGGTCAATTAAAGTTTGTTTTTCAGTTTTGGTTTGTGTCTGGTTAGAACGGTTGAAGAAATGGGCAGCAATGTCGTTTGGAAGAGAAAAATATGGCTCGCTACATGTACACTTTATATCATGACAGAGGCCACACAACTCGCTATCAGAAGGAATTTCGAAGGGTTTCCTGTACAACGCGTAACGGCATAAATGCTAGTTGGTGATGATGACGATGGTGTTGATGATAATGAAAGACGGATTATGAGTCACTCATCGTTCTGAATGAACAAGTACTAACCTAAGTTCTTCCATCAAGGCGTACACTTGCTGACGTACCAATTGAACCTGTTGGCCACTCAGAACTCCTGCCAAACCACAGTAACCACGGTACTTTTTTTGTCCCAAAAACTACTTAAATATGTTTGGATTTGGGTCAAAATTTGACAACCTTTTAAAGTTTTTTTTTAGTTTTGGTTTGTGTCTGGTTAGAACGGTTGAAGAAATGATATTTAGCAACGATTTCGAGTACGTACAAGGTCAAGTTTCCCATTTGTGAGGATTTCGAGTTTTTTTGCCATTTTCTTAAGGGGTAAGCGTATGGTTTTGGGTCAAAAATTGGAAAATTTTCAAACTTTTTTCTGCGCTTGTTTATGGCTAAAATGCATCAAGAAATGATATATAGTGATGATATGAGTGAGTAATAACGCACTTGCACTAACTGGTCTTTATATTTCGCTTATTCACCCAATGGAATTCTGTTTCTTTTTATTTTTGTATAACGGCAACATGGAAGACCCGCAATTTTCGTTATAGCATAAAAGTGCTTCATAACAAGGAGGGAGGCCAACCTGCCTTAACCATGGTACCCAATCAGAAATAGCAAACTATTAATAATATTGGGAGCTGGACAAACGCGTTTCACATTTTTACTGCTATCTACATGGAGAAATGGCCTCAGGACGGGTCAGCCCTCATGAAGTATGGGGCCGTAGTGACTTTGCTAGCTGGAAGTTCTATGATGAGAACTTTAGAGTACTTCGTGAGAAACAATCTATTCCAGGGATAATATACACTCAGAGCTTTGGTTAAGAGCTAATCAGCGTAGACCAAGCAGCAGTGAAAGTAGAAACACTTTTCGTCCAGCTGCAATGCAATCTAGTCCAAGCAATCCCAGGGGAAACTGTTTTTCGCTACCACGGAGGCAAACATTGTCCAAGCTGCACATTTAAACACCAATGCTACAAATGCTATACCAACCCTCCAATCTTCCGCTGCCCCCAGAGCAGCCAGTCAAAGGGAAAAGACAGTCCTAACAACATCCCAGTTAAGGCCAATTCAAAATTCACCATCAAAACTACCAACACCAATTAATATTGAGAGACTTTCTTATCACTTGTAAAATTCATTAATAATGCATAAGACTAACGACCAATCTACGGGTAGTATTTGAGTCACATGTATACCTCTCTAAACCCCAATAAAGATCATTAACTTTCATAAAAGAGTCCTGCTCCGCTAATTAGTATGCATTAACTTTGATACAGATCTCTACTGATTAACATTACAAACACGACAAACACAATCTATTGTTTCATTTCACAAGTAACATAAAATATTCGCGTCTGACCTTTATGGGCATTTAAAACGGCTCGCCGTTTTAAAAAAACTTTAAAAACTTTAAAAACTTTTTTTTTTCAAATTTTCACCCAAACTGGGCTTACCCCTCTGGAAAAATTGCAAAAATTAGGAAGCCTCATAAATGGTCTTTCTGGCCTTGAACCCACTCTAAATCATCTCTAAATAACATTTTTTTAATCGATTTTAGCCATACACAAATACACCGGATGAAAAACAAACAAATTTGGGTGGTTATTGAGATAGAACAGAATGGTGTTCTATTTGGTCTTCTAACCACTCTAAATAATCAGTAAATATGTTTCCTTGATCCATTTTAGCCATACAAAAACACAGAAACAAAATTGAATGTTTTTCAAATTTTGACCCAAACCCAAAGGCCTATCCCTTAGGAATGATTGCAAAAAAAAATTTGAAAACTTGCCAAAATTTCGAAAAGTTCATTAATGGTCTGTCTGGCCTTGCCCCAATCTAAATCGTCTCGAAATATCGTTTCTTTATCCATTTTAGCTATACACAAACACAGAGTAAGAAAAAAAAACTAATAGATTTGGGTGGTTTTTAGGAGAGAAAAGTAGGGTTTTTAAAACAAAACAGATTTTGGTCGTTATTGAGATAAAGCAGAATGGTGTGATAAAAGTTTCAATGTTTTTTTTGTAGGTCTAACAATAGATTAAGCATAATGTTTAGTGATGCGTTTTTCATTGTGGTTAGGCTATGATTTGGGCTCAAAAGAGACTGTTGACAGTCCCTAATTTTTTGTGGGATGGACGATACTCGTACGCTTTGAATGAATTGCCACCATCTTGGTTGTAACGGTGAGTGTAAACTGGGAAAGAGCCTAAACTATCGTTTATGGCTCCGTTCCCCTTCGGCAGTTTAGATAGTCTCCCCAGGTCACGCTCGCCACTACAACCAAGATGACTGCAGTTTGATCGAAGCGTAGGAGTATCGACAATCCCATGGAAAACTAGGGAACTTTGAACAGTCTCCAAACTAGAACACTAAAACCTTCTAAAAGTTTTGTTCAAAGGGCAACACACAGTCAGAAAAGGCAGAGACATCTTTTTTATAAGATATGCATACTTTAATACTTGCACCTATACTCACTTTTGCAATTCTTTTCAACTGACGAAAAATCCCATGCATAAACGAAACCTGATGTGAGCCTTGGCTCCCTGTGCTTAAAAAAGTACAATTCACTACTGGAGAAAACTTGTTTCAAACAAAAAATTACAAATTAATTGTTTTAAAGAGGACTTTTTTTGCAAATCCCATAGGACTATTAAGAATAACTTTCCCTTTTTCTTGGCTGATCAACACATACATACTTGTTTTAAATCTATGTCTATAAATGTCAGCCCAGCATGAAATCATAATAGTCAAGTTCGATGTATGTAATGTTTGATCCAAAATAAACACTCTTAAATCACTTGAAAAAAGGGCCGACAAATCTCCAAAAACCATTTAAAAAACCAACCATTCAAAACAAAAATTGGCTAAGCACAATACGGATAATACTTGGTTTAAGGTTTACCCCCGAATTAGTTGACAGGAGTTTCTCTGCTCTATTGGCCACATGTAGAGCACAGATATCCAGAGCCTATAGATACTTGCAATTAGTAGAACTGTGGCACATAGGTTGCTCAATTGAAGCTCTAAGGCCAATCCTATCAACTGCATGAAGAACTGCACATAATTGGCAATTCAGACTCTGTAATTACAGCTTGGATTTCTGGCTGTTCATTAGAGGCCGCAAGTACTTGTAATAAGCTGCTGGAACCTGAAATGAAACGACACCTCTAATGTAGTTAAACAAACAAGTGTAAAGGCCCACAAACGTTAAGTCGCGCCTGGTTTCTTTTCACAGCTCACAACAATTCACATAAATTATGTGTTTCAATGTGAAAATGACGAATTTGACTGCAGTATCAATGAGTTTTATTTTCAGTTTTGCTAACAGAACAGAGCTTATGTAGTGACGCAGTAGTGTAAGCACCTCCCTTGCTCCGAACACTGCATCACAAAATACTTACCTATTTCTCGACGATTTCACTTCACAGCTGACTTTAAAATGGCCGAACACTGAACCGATGCAATATGCCTTGCTCGATCAGCCTTGGGTTTCCACGTATCCAGTCAAATGTCAATTGTCTGACCACTTTTCAAGCGATTAAACTTCGTTCTCAGTCGAACAGCTTCAGATGATGGTCGATACAGTTGCATGCTAGCTAGCTAGCTAGGTAGCTAACTAGCGATTTACAGAGTCAATAGCAAGACTGTGTTATACCACAGGTACCTCACACAAAAACTGAGTGAGTGCTTCGACTTGACGTTAAGTACTTCCCTTGAACTTCCTCCTCCCCCCCTCCCCGTTCCCTTACGGAATTTCCAACGACCTTGCATGAGAAGTTATGGATATTTCTGAATTCATCTTATCTAACCATTGGCTTGAAATACCTGATGTTCATTTAGTGGTGATGCCTGAGCCCTCTTAAAAAGGTCTTCATATACGTTGCCATCGTAGCGTCCCAGTGACGAGTTGAGTACGTAATCTGAATAATCAAATGCATCAACTAAAGATACTGCTTCAGGCCTGTAAAATAAAACACAAAAACATTTCACCATATGCAATGAAATCATACAGAAATTCACCTAATATGTAGAGTTATTTCTTTGCCGATATATTTGGAAGGCGCCACAGCTGTAACGAGATTTAAAATGCAAATGACGCAGCTCACAGCATAGCAATCGTTATCTTCCACAAAATAACAATCATTTTCTTCTTCGAAGACAACCTCTTTCGCCTTTTAACTGGGTTGAATTGTCAAAAAGGTGAAAGTTTTCTTCTGTGAAATGTCACCGCAAACTTTTACCGGTTCTAGAAGTCTTTGTTTACGAAGGGGCAGTAATGTCGTTTGGAAAAGGAAAAATATGGCTTGCTACACTTCGCATAGAAGGTTAGCATGACAGAATTCACACAACTCGCAATCAGAAGGAAGGGCTTCCTGTACAACGCGTAACGGCATAGATGCTATTTGGTGATGATGACAATGACGATGATGATAATGAAAGACAGACTATGAGTCACTCATCGTTCTGAAAGAACAAGTACTAACCTAAGTTCTTCCATCAAGGAGTACACTTGCTGACGTATCAATTGAACCTGTTGGCCACTGAGAACTCCTGCCTAGTGAATGAAAACACTTTCAGAACAAATTCATTGAATGTCCCTGTGCATGGGAGAACAAATGAGAGAACAAAGAAGTGGTACACAAGCCATAGTCGAATGTGTCGCTAATGTTCTTGTCACATTTTCACGTCTACTGTGATCTTAACAGACGCACGACAATATGGAAACTATTTGTTTTACACAATAAACAGACCAGCAAAAAACCCTTCGAAGATTTTCAATAACGCATTTTGCTTTAGTTTTTTTTCTGTTTACAGCATTTCATCCTTGTCAAAAGGCTCAGCAATACTTTTTTCTACGTCCCTGGACACCTCAAGTATTTTATAATTTTCCACTATTCTGGAGAACGAAAGAAAGAAAACAGGGGTGACGTCATCTATGCGTCTGGTCTCAAACAGATCATGCGCAATGACCAATACAAATGTACGTACAATTCAGCATCTTGTATGGTGGTACGTATTACAATTAATGTGGAGAAGATCTTGTTCAGAACGTCCTGACAAGTTAGCAAATAGGGGATCCGTGAAGGAACTCTGTTACCTCGATAAAACTGCCCGAGTTCTCCATAATGCCATACAGAACATTTAAATCTGCCAAAGATTTTAGCACCCTGTGCAAATTTCGGCTGATTCCAGAAAGTTTAAGCATTGACTCGAGTAGAAACAATACCAAGACACAGTTACTGTAACCCTAAAAAATAAAACAGATTAAATCGAATATTAATGAAACAGAAATTCATTGAGAAACACGAAGTATAAAATACAAAATGCAGGTACACTGTAGATATGCTACTAAAACATCTCATAGCACCACGCACTAAGCAAGAAGATGTTTTGTGATAATAATTTTATTTGGGTCATTTGGGCCAAGGGAAATGCTTAACCTGTGCCAGTACTAAAGTTTCTTTAACCCTTTCACTCCCAAGAGTGACTTTATAGATTTTACTCTGTCTAACGCCAGACGATTTTACTCGTCAAAGGGAGACCCCTTGGGAGTGAAAGGGTTAACTTCGAAAACTACTGTACAGTTAAACTAAAATTAATACAGGTTCTCTACCTACACCACAAATTTCTCAACAAAACACTGAATCTATGTGCAAGGCACAGTTTTCCCAATACGTCTTGAGTTTTCACAATATGTCTTGAGTTTATTTTTCATGTATATTGAGAGAGGGAACAATTTTATGTAAGCTGACTGCTTTAGTTAAATATATAGACATTTAAATAAAGTGCATATTATGTACATGTATGTATTATATGTTATTACACGTTTAAGCAATGCTTCGAACAGACTTCCTCGATGAAAAGCAGAAATACCTTTATTAGAAGTAACATAAGTCTGGTTCACACTAGCGAAATAACAACATCTTATAACATAGCGCGCGTGCTTGCCCTATGTTGGTCCTATTAATATTACGCACGCCTGTGCGTAAATAAGATGGCGTGAGCATTTTTTTTACCTGGCTGCAGAGTTGCCATCCTGTTAACCCTTTACGTCCCGATAGTGCCATATGGCACAAGATGCAATTACATTACTGTACATGCTCAATATTCAGTCAATTTGCATGAAATTTGCACAACCAAAGGATCTTGGAAAAATCTGCATATTGAAGGCATAATATCATGCCCCCCCTCCTATATAAGATTTCATTTACCACCCCTGCAACTTTTGGAACTTTTTGTCTTTGTACTTTTTAGACCAAGTTTATATCTGACAACAAGCAATGTCCTGAGAGCTGCAAATTAAGCTATAGTTTAGTTTAGTGTACGAGGAACAGGACAATTTTAAACGTTTTGATTTTTTCATTTTGGGCACTTGTCAATCCAATCTGTGGCCTCCTCCATTTCTTTTTGTGTGATTTATAGCATACCCCACAAAATACCTTTCAAATGGTATATCACATGTGATCTCCTAGTTTATAGTTACTGATTTAGAAAATCTTGGCATTTCCCTCTGGGCTTAAAGGGTTAAGCTGCAGTGCAGTTTTCCTTCTCTTTAAAATATGGAAGAAACCAGCGAAGAACTGCCCAATTTTTCTATCGGCAGTGACCTTATAGGTATTGATCCAACAAGCAGCAAAAATTAAGCCGAAAAAAACTCGCAAGTTGCGCGTTTGGCAAATTTGTCGGAAGACCAGCTGCAGCAAATTTTGGGCGAAAGACATTCACCGGGAACCAAAAAAGTCACCAATTGGTCATTAACAACATTTAAAAGTAAAATTTCCGTTTTTATTGTTGTTTTTAAATTTGTTCAACCTGGGGAATAAAGTACACAGTTGTTAATTGGGAATTTACCTTGCACGTTACAATACACGACCATCCACTTCACAGTTAAGCAACTGCAGTGACGTCCTATCAAGAAGCTTCAACGCTGGCAATGTTAGCAGCCAACCCGAGTCTTCTGCTGCAACCAACTCTGTTCGTCGTAAGAACAGTGTGGTGGTTACCCAGGAAAAAACTGCATGTTTCCTGCAGTCTGTCTTCTCCAATTGAATGGTGCACGGCAGCGTAAACATTATTTTGAACAATCAGAATCCTTGATAACTTCGGGTCTTTGACTTTTAAAACATTTTTTAGTGACACTTGAGTTCATTAGGCTTTGATTTTCTCATTTCCCCCGTAAATTTTTGAGCTTTTCATTCACAGTTATCGGTTAACATAGTTAACTGTAAACCAAAGTGGCGTGTTTTGGACGTTTGTTTACTTTTTTCGTGCGTTGTGAGAATTTTGCACTCTATTACAATAAAAAGCTTCTTCGCGTAGATCCTTGTTGTCGCTATGTTATAAAAGAATTTGCTCATGCTTTTAGCTGTGCGTATATCGAGTTATGAATGCACTTTGGAAGTTTGGAGAGCACTCAAAAAGCTAGAGTTGCTCTCGGCTGCGCCTCGAGCTACTCTTACGCATTTTTCGTGCTCTCCAAACTTCCCACGTACATCCATAACTTCATATACGCACGCTAAGCATGAAAAAATTCTTAAATAACGACATAAAATGGACGTTATCTCGACGTAGAAAGGACGTTATGTTTCCAGTGTGAACATGCAGACATAATGACATAATAGCAACACAACAGCATGAACATGACGACATAAAGATAAAACTGATCTTTTCCTTATGTCGTTGTCGCTAGTACGAACCAGGCTTAACATACCATGGTTTACACAGTGACAGTCGTACTGTACTAACTAGATCACAGGCTCCCTAACAATCGTCACACTATCACATTTGCCCCGCCCCCAAGTCAGGAAGTAAGACTTACCTTGGCACACCGAACCAAGTCAACCGAAAGTTCATTCCAAGCTTCTGCAGGATCCATTCCAGCGATTATTTTGTTTTGTAACCTTTCCGCCACAGTCTTCACTTCACTGCAAATTTAACATAATTATCTTAATGAAAGGCAACATTTATTGTGAGATTCTAACATTTCATGCGTCAAATCAATTTGAAATATCAGGTCCCAGTTTATCTGTGTTTGACTTTCAATGCCTGCAAAGTCACGTATAACGTCAAATCAAAATTGTACGCAACCGTGCGTAATAAAACGAAACATTTGCCTCTCCCCGGTTCCCCTGGTCAAAAAACAAGCAGAACGCCTGTACATGTAATTCAAGTTCGTGTAACAATTCGTGTAAATTTGAATGCACGCATACTAATTATTCTCGTCTATTTTGCGCATAAATCTGCCACATTGCACGCATTTTACGCAAGCGTGTGGGTGCTACTAGTCGTGCGACTGTCTCATAAATTTTGTGCTGGATTCTGAGCTTCTTTCAGTAAGTATCAGTAAAAATTCATTGCCAACAAAAAGTGATGAACAAATGGCAAAAAGGAACCAGATCTTTATGCCGCGTTTGTTTCTTCATTAGATGTTTTTCCACTGACCTTGAAGTTCTGTCCTGGTAGATTTTCCTTTGCAGATCAGGATCCAGAAATCCTTTGGCATTCGTCACTGAGCACTGTTCAGGTGTCCGTGAGAAGAATGAAAGTGACGATGAAAGTGCCTCACCCTTTTGTACTTTAGTGGCAATCTTCATGAGATACCTGACAGTGTAAAGGACAGAAATAATGATGACGACAATGCTGTGAATGATGATGCAATAATAATAATAATAATAATAATAATAATAATAATAATAATAATAATAATAATGATGATGATGACGATGATGAAGATGATAATAATAATTCATAAATGATATACCAGTTTTAGAGACAATTCCAATTCTTTGTTTATTTATTCTTTTCACAATTCAAAAAGTACATAAAGCTTTACTTATAGACTAAATATAAGGTAGCCTCCCACGCAGTCGTTTTTAGGGGAATTGTATTTTACCTCCTCCCCACTAATTGTGGGGAGGAGGTGAAGTACGAGTCCCCTAAAAACGACTGTGTGGGAGGCTAAATACAAGGTGAACGAAAATAGAATGGAGAGCGACACGATCTAGAAATAACTAATTAGTGCCTAGACTTTAACCTTAAACTGAGAGAATTCCAATGACATTATTACACAATGCTGTCTATTGTTTTCAAATACCTAAGTATTTACATGAAGAAACCCAAAGATCACAGAGAATAAACACAGTAAACCGGTGTTAACTTTCTAGTCAAATTCTCTCTCTCTCTCTATAAACAGTTCCAGCAATTGGTATACTGTAGAATATTCGCCTCTTCCACATCTCCCATAATACACTTTGTTTGCCCCCAAAATTGTGCAGAAGCATTGTTTTCATTGCTCTTGGGATTGAAAACAATGCTTGTACAAAGTGTATTATGGGAAATGTGAAGTGGTGAATTGGGTAAAATCAACAAACTACATATTGTAGTTGAAAAAATGAAGCTTGCCAGATGTGGATTAATGTGACACAGAAAACCACACAAAATAATGTGCTCAGGTAAGCTGAAGATACATACACATGTATTTGGCACTATGGCTGAAACAGCGCTAGCTATTCATTGCTGCTAATACTCAGGCTTACATTTTATTTTTTATTTCTTTTTAAATTTTAGCAATTATAGTAAACTTTTCATATTTTATTTTCAAACATGTAAAGCACACTTGATCATTTTATGGAAAGCTGCACTACATGTATATAAATTTTCAATATTATTATATAGCAGAATACACGACTGTATGCTAGACTAGCCACACAGTGCACTTATATAGCGTAACCTGTGAGCCACTGGAGTTAATATATATGTCTACTTACAACTAATAACAATAAGATAGAAATAATTCATATGTAAGGTTGTAGTATCCGTGCAATGGTTTCAGAAGTTCCTTTGATGTAGGGTATAGTCGCTTTAGTGACTGGTGTCGGGTTAGCGTTCGTAGCGTTTGGTTCTGTCCTGTAAGTGTTGCGTCTAACAGAGTCGCGGTTATAGTTGTTGTTACTGAAAACGTTGTCTAAGTATTTGCGTTCGTCTGCTAAACTGTTGCGTGAGTCGCAAACTATAAGTTGCGCTCGTCTCGTTAAGGTCCGTATTGTCGTTGCTTTGTGTAAAGTAGGGTTGTAAGATGATTCGTCAAGTCTGTCAGTGTGTGTAGGTTTTCTGTAAACTGTCGTCTGTAGTCTGCTGTTACGGCTAACAAGGCAGTCTAGAAAAGGTATCTTACCATTTTCCTTGATCTCCTTGGTAAACTGTATGTGGAGTATGTTGGAGTTGAATACTGGTGAACAGTGATTTCACATCAAAAGACACTAGTTTGTAGTCATCAGGTACTTGTGCTGTCTTGATGACGTCAATAAAGTTTTCAATCGACTGTAGTTTGTGTAGTTTGTGTCGTGACTCGTCAGTCAGCGGTTTCGTTCTGTGGTTCGCCGACTTACCAGGTTTAGTCTTCACAGCTAATAACATCACGGCTTAACTGACAGACAACCAATAACATCACGACTTCGTTGACCAATCACATCAACGACCAGAGTACTAATACCATCTTCTGACGTTACCCAAATCACTTGACTCTGATGATGACTTCCGCTCAGGCTGTCGAAACGTCAGTCAATGTCACCACAAACAGTCCTTCTCAGGACTACACTCACCCGGACGATCGTGCTTCACTTAGTTATGATATGACTCCTGGATTCAAACCATTTACGACACATTAATTTGTTTGGTATTCTTTCAACAAACTACCGGTATCAGGCTAGCATTCAGTAATCACATAAACATCACGCACCCATGGCTTACCTTGCCACCTGTAAGTAGAGTACATCATTATCTCCCTCATAAGTACAGGCTGCATTGATTAGTGTGTACAGCTCAGGAAGACCACTGAACAATAAATAGCCATGTCCCCCACAAGCTAGGCGACAATTCTCAGCATGGCGCAGTGAGGTTGATGTAGAGAAAGCTTTAAGACCACTGGTGATAGCATGGAACTACAATGAAGCGATCAGTGATTAGTCAGTCAGTCATTCAGGCAGTTACTCTGTATGTCTGTCTGTCTGTCTGTCTGTCTGTCTGTCTGGCTGTCTATTTACCCAATAATTTTTCAAGTATTTCTTTACACAGTATGTTTTTGCGTTGTGCTAATTTCGCGATTCAGATTAATCAAAACACAGAGCAGTACCTTTTTTAAAAGTATTTTCACCAATTTTATCAAAACAAAATGATGTTATAGATCAGACGTATGCTGCCACCTATAGCAACAAGGTTAAGCTCTAAGTGCACAAGTGACCTACTCCCAATATGACAATCGACATCAGTATTTTCCAGGAACAAATAACATACAACCGTATCAGCTTACCTCTGGTAACATGGACAGGTCTCCAGCCGCAATTTTCTTCTGTGATTCTCGAAATAAGCTCCACACATGATCAAAAGCAAACTTCAAAGCAAAGGCCAAGGCAAGGCCAGGCAGCAGTTTGTATTGCTGTGTTTTGTAATCGATGACCTGTGCCTCAGGCTCACTGTCGAGGAAATGAAAGGTTAAGTCACGTGAAGTAATAATAATAATAATAATAATAATAACCTTTATTTACCCTCGGTAGTATTTATAGCACAAAGGCTAGTGGGGCCGAGCAAATACAGAAACAAATTAAATCAACTGAACTGAAATCAAATGAAGGAGCATAAGGAGGAGGAGGAAATGGGTGTGCAGACATAAAAGCAATAATACATGAAAGATGAAATGAGGGGAAAATACCTGGGTGATCCAAGGGGATGTGGAAGTAGGGGAACACAGGAGGATAATAATAGGGGATTAGGAGAGAGACAGAAGGGGAAGGTAAATGAAAGAGGCGATGAATGGAGGAGTGGAGAAGGCCATAGAGCTGGGGGAGTAATGGTGTATAGAAGGAGTGGGACATGGCAGAGGAGGAGAAACACAAGTAAGGGTAAAAAGAGTGAGAGGTCCAAGGAGTAAGGGGAGTGTAGAAGAAGAAACGCAGTAGGAAAGGTGGGATATGGATGCAGGGGAACATGGGAAGAGGGGATATCAGATAGAACGACTGAGAAATAATAATAATAACTTTATTTATCCTGGAAAGACCAATTAGCTGACCATACAATCAACTGGCATCCAGCAATCTAATTACAAATCTCAAATTAAATCAAATGTTGGTTTTTGGAAAGAAGGGAAAACTGGAATACCCGGAGAAAAACCTCTTGGAGCAGAGTAGAGAACAAACAAACTCAGCCCACTTATGACGCTGAGTCCAGGAATTGAACCAGGACACATTGGTGGAAGGTGAGCATTTTCACTACTGTGCCAACCCTGCTCCCCTACATGGGGGGTTATGGTCATAAAAAGTAGAGACGTAAGGAACATAGGATGGATACATCAGAAGAGGGAATGGTATTAAGGAAGCATAGGAGGAGGAGTGAGAATCAAGAGGGAACTGCGGCATTCCATCAATAAATTAAATATGACAAAGTGAATTTCCAAAAAATAATATCGAATCTATTTTACTGCAGGACTTCCAGAAATTGGTTGAAATATTCCAAGAAACATACATGTATCGGCGTTATTGGCTGCAGTTCCAATCTTGTCATCTTACCTTGCTTTCAAACTCTTCACGTTCGGAAAAATGTGGCTTGGGAGCCGAAACTGGATTTCTTCGCCATAAACTCTTCACGTCACATCCCATAAGCCACGTCATTTGATTTCAGCCATAAAAATCATGTGTTTTCTCTTTGAATGGACTTTGAGTGAAATTAAGGGTCTCAATTTGAGGGCCACGAGATCGAGGCAAAAGAGGTGATTTACATCCTGAAAATCTCAAAAACCTTTCCTGCAACTCAGGCTGATCACGTAAGGAGCCTGGAATAGTCTGCTGCAAAGCCTGGTGGCTACTCAGCAATAATTTGAGATGCTCTACAATGAAGTCTTTTAATTGGATCTGGAGAGAGGGGATGGCAGAGAAGGGGACAAAGCAAATTGAATTGTGTCTGAGAAAAACAGATACTAAAGCTTTTAAGAGACGCTTGATCAAAGAACTGATTTGAAACATGAACTACAGTATTTTAGATGATAATCATTGTATATAGTTACTATTATTTAGTTATTGTTGTACATAGTTTTTATTAATTAATTAAATAATTAGTTTATTTATTTATTTAATTCATTTTATATTGATGCTGAAACTCAATAAAGTGTATGTATGTATGAAACTAAGCAAATGAGGAATAAAAGGACTATTGGAGGCATTTAATTTTTATATGTTAATTTCTGTGTATGTGTTAAATTTGTAAAGTACAAGAGCGAAATAAAGTGTTGTTGTGGTTATATCTTAATATGTGGTCCACATACAAACATACTGTGAAACTCTTTCATTTTGCAGTTGAATTTAGAGCAGCTAATTTTTCATGAAGGTTAAGCTTTTAAATGTTTGGCCTTACGTATTGATATTAATAGAGGTTTTCTGATTACCCAGGTTTGAGATGGCTCTGCCTCCTCACAGCACTGTAACGGATAGCAATAGTCACTGCTCTGGATAGATGCCAGAAGGAGTTCGAAACAATTGATGCACGGACAAGGCTCATGGTTCCATACATAAGTTTGGAGTTTGCTGGTCTTGTGAAGGTGCCATCAGGATAAAGCTGTTGGTTAAATACACTAATTAAGTTACTGACACAAATGTTTTAAGACAAAGTTTTAGGTTTTCAGAAAATAATCTTTGATTGTTAAGTTATACAAGGGCTATTCAGACCAAATGCAAGGTCAGTTATTTTGGATGGACTGAAGGGAAGAGGATAAAATAGAGTTTTCTTGGATAATGTTTGGATTAATGAAAAAAAAAAACATCTGATGGTATTTTTTATGGAGGAAGAACACAGCTCTGTGGGCATTTTTAAGCAAATTACATCATATGCCATCATAAGTAGGTTTGATAGATTCCTGTCCACTTCAAACTGTCATTACATGTACACGTAGCTCATCTGGATAAAGTTGATGGATATTTTAATAAAAAAGCTTTATGCACTTGGATTAAAATGCACCATCTGGACGTGGTACAAAAGCTAAAAATATGTGACTGAGCTAGTCACTGTGAATGTACCAATCACCTGATTGAACTGAGGTCAGTCACCTATACAAATCAGATGACTGGTACATTGAGCAAAAATGTCCTTCAGCGGCAGAATTTGAGATACAATATATCAGACTTTATTGGGCAGAGGAGTTATATATATATACTGTACACGTGTGTATAGAGTGTATGTGTACAAACTGAATAAGAATATGAATGATATATGAAATGAATCATATATGAACTGCGGAAATGAAATCAAATGAAGAATGATCCTCGCAGTTGTGAACGCAATTTATGCAATTGCGAAAAGAAGCCTGAAAAAAATTCAGGACTTCAACGGGGTTTGAACCCGTGACCTCGCGATTACCGGTGCGATGCTCTAACCAACTGAGCTATGAAGCCACTGACGTTGGGAGCAGGTCAATTGTGGGTTCATATGATCCCGTGAAAGAAATGAGTGTGAATGATATATGAAATGAATCATATATGAACTGCGGAAATGAAATCAAATGAAGAATGATCCTCGCAGTTGTGAACGCAATTTATGCAATTGCGAAAAGAAGCCTGAAAAAAAAAAAATTCAGGACTTCAACGGGGTTTGAACCCGTGACCTCGCGATTACCGGTGCGATGCTCTAACCAACTGAGCTATGAAGCCACTGACGTTGGGAGCAGGTCAATTGTGGGTTCATATGATCCCGTGAAAGAAATGAGTGTGAATGATATATGAAATGAATCATATATGAACTGCGGAAATGAAATCAAATGAAGAATGATCCTCGCAGTTGTGAACGCAATTTATGCAATTGCGAAAAGAAGCCTGAAAAAAATTCAGGACTTCAACGGGGTTTGAACCCGTGACCTCGCGATTACCGGTGCGATGCTCTAACCAACTGAGCTATGAAGCCACTGACGTTGGGAGCAGGTCAATTGTGGGTTCATATGATCCCGTGAAAGAAATGAGTGTGAATGATATATGAAATGAATCATATATGAACTGCGGAAATGAAATCAAATGAAGAATGATCCTCGCAGTTGTGAACGCAATTTATGCAATTGCGAAAAGAAGCCTGAAAAAAATTCAGGACTTCAACGGGGTTTGAACCCGTGACCTCATTTCTTTCACGGGATCATATGAACCCACAATTGACCTGCTCCCAACGTCAGTGGCTTCATAGCTCAGTTGGTTAGAGCATCGCACCGGTAATCGCGAGGCCACGGGTTCAAACCCCGTTGAAGTCCTGAATTTTTTTCAGGCTTCTTTTCGCAATTGCATAAATTGCGTTCACAACTGCGAGGATCATTCTTCATTTGATTTCATTTCCGCAGTTCATATATGATTCATTTCATATATCATTCACACTCATTTCTTTCACGGGATCATATGATCCCACAATTGACCTGCTCCCAACGTCAGTGGCTTCATAGCTCAGTTGGTTAGAGCATCGCACCGGTAATCGCGAGGTCACGGGTTCAAACCCCGTTGAAGTCCTGAATTTTTTTCAGGCTTCTTTTCGCAATTGCATAAATTGCGTTCACAACTGCGAGGATCATTCTTCATTTGATTTCATTTCCGCAGTTCATATATGATTCATTTCATATATCATTCACACTCATTTCTTTCACGGGATCATATGAACCCACAATTGACCTGCTCCCAACGTCAGTGGCTTCATAGCTCAGTTGGTTAGAGCATCGCACCGGTAATCGCGAGGTCACGGGTTCAAACCCCGT
>JAEMWC010000015.1:177500-262500 GCA_016490735.1 Pachyseris speciosa | reverse complement strand
AGAAGTGTACGCCACTCAAGTTTTAGGCCTTTTTACTCGGTCTGCGCGCGTCTCGCGCGTCGCCCGGGTCTAAGATTACCGACGGTTATTCTTTTTCGTCGTCGAGTATCATCCACAAAGTGCACTTCCGGCGTCTCTGCGCAAGCGCTAACTATTTTTAACAGAGCGATGCCTGTTGTCACATATCGGAAAATGTCGATTCACCTTGTGTCTTTTGAAGTCTGAACAAACAATATGTTAAGAGAAGTGTATATGTGAATGATTGCAAGTTCAACAGCGAGAATAAAGCTTTTAACATGAGTAAACTTAACTCCAGATGGACTGCCGTGTTTCCTCGTGTCTACTTCAGTAGACTGCGAGTAGTCTCTAATTTTGGCGATGGATTGTGGGGCGGGCGAAAGACACGTGCGCGCGCAAAGTTGCGAGGAGACGCGACACGAGGGGAGCGCCAAAAATTAGAGACTACAGACAAAGGGAGTTTGACCTTTCACGGCCGAGTGATTCGGAAGTATAAATATCATAACAACAGCAAGAATGATACTTGTTGTCACGTATCGGAAAACGTCGATTCACCTTGTGTCTTTGAAGTCTGAACAACTAATATGTTAAGAGAAGTGTCTATACGAATGTTTGCAAGTTCAACAGCGAGAAGAAAGCTTTTAACATAACCAAAATTTAACTCCAGATGGACTGCCGTGTTCCCCGTATCCGCTCCATTGAGATGTACATTTTGTTGAATAACTCAAGTACGGGATATCACACACCCCTGAGATTTTGTTTGACAGGTAGTTAATTTACTATTTTCCCACAATATCTCAATTTCGGGACTTTAATTTTTGAATGATAAGCGATTATATTTTACAAATGTACTAGCGTCCCTTGAAACTGTCCAGAAACGTTCCTTTCTTGTGTTTCAAATGAGCCTGGATTGACGTATTTGTAAACAGTTTCACTCTGCTAATTAATTTTCTACTCACATTTCACCGAGACTCCATTCACATTTATGCGAAAAAATCCTACATCGTTCGATAAACAATGTTAGCTAATTTTGTACTTAAGTTAGTCCCTCCTTAAACACGGACACTGCCTGTATAAGGAACGTTGGCCTGGGCAAGCCATCTGTCATTTCTTTTTAGACATCGACCCGATAACATGAGGGGCGTCAAATTCAAATTTGATTGTACGAGAAATTCAAAATTTACTGCATTCGGACAAAATGAAAGTTAAACTTCAGGTTTTCCAACATTAGAGACCAGAATTGAGTAACTTTGGCTGAGAATGATGGACGCACACCCCGTTATATATCCTTCTTCTATATTACTGGTTTCCCTTCTTCTTGCTCACTGGGTCAGCCATATTGGTAGTTTGCAGCCAATCACTGGAGACAGATAGTAACAATGGTGAAACAAGCAAATGCTGGAGGGCGAACAAAAGGAACTAACGAGAGATCTATTGTTTACGACCTCTAACATGGCGGCAATGACGTAACGTGAAAGCTACCTATTGAAAAAAGTCATTCAAGCAGAAATTGCATGACAAAGAGGGGAGGAACTATCCCTTTTATAGGCAGTGTCCTTGATTAAGAGGGACATACAAATATTCATCAAGAGCCTGGGCTAGTGAAGCTGTCAGGAAAGCTAAATTACATGCAATAAACACAGTCTTACAATAGTGTATTGTACCTTTGCTAGTCCCATGAGCATCTGGTTGAGTGGAATTCGTACATGGTCAAACATTAGAAATCCATTGTCATTTCCATTCATCAAAACAGAAAATTTAGGTCCAATATCTCCTAATGTTATACCTGTTTTAAATAAATTTTAAGCCTATTATTGAGTGGTCCTCATACCTATATGCCATGTATTTGAATAATGGAATAAATTATTGTTAAAAGAAAAGACACTGGTCTATGATCTCTAGATTCAATTCAAGGATATAAAATTAAGTTTTCAAGTGCAGAGTATTTCATCTGGAATTTAATTTAATTTTAGTTTAGTTCAGTTTATTCTTTTTTGCACTATTTACAAATTAATTTCTCCGAGAGATTACGTTGTTCACAAATTTGAGAGAACTGTTACACAAGAGTAACATTTTTTTCAACTTGCTTTTTGTTTGTACTCTTGATCTAAAATGTTATATTATTTTAATGTAGTAAAAATGAACTCCACATCAAAAGAAGACAATTAACAACAAGTTAAAGATTAATATTAACAGCAATACATGCCTGGCATTGGTTGGTGTGTTTGTAAATTATTTTAATGTAGTAAAAATGAACTTCACATCAAAAGAAGACAATTACCAACAAGTTAAAGATTAATATTAACAGCAATACATGCCTGGCATTGGTTGGTGTGTTTGTAAATTATTTTAATGTAGTAAAAATGAACTTCACATCAAAAGAAGATAATTAACAACAAGTTAAAGATTAATATTAACAGGAATACATGCCTGGCATTGGTTGGTGTGTTTGTAAATCTCGTAGCTGCACTATAAACATTTGTATCCCATGATTTTTTCCATCCACAAAAAGCCGTGCTGGCACAACAGCAAAATTTGAAGACTTTGCCACTGCAAGTAAACAAAAGAACACTCATTAACTTACTCTGTAAACAGCTGAGATAGCTAAACTGGGAAGTCTTAATGGTGAAATTTCTTAAGCCCTCTTGGAGGCCAAAATAATTGCGAATTCATTATTTTCAGCACCTCTTTCGGTGTGGCTTTCACCAGTGCGGCGAGGCTGGCTAACAGAAATGAGTTGCTGTCAATAAAACGCAGGTTTCCAAGAGAAAATGAAATGTATTTCTCCATGTTTTTTGCAATGCAGGAGAGCTCGCCGGCCCCTTCCACCTTCGACATAGCCTGCATTAGGTGGTGCGTGTCGTATCCTTTCAGGTTGTGGAACACGACCGGAATGGGAATCTTTTGGGGGTTTATGCGAAGTTTTTTGTTGCATGCATCGTGAGCAGCACCTCGGAATTTGCCTGTGATGTGGCAGTGATCTTTCACAGCGTCTCTGAAGTTTTCGCACAGCAGTGGTTCCGTGCATAAACTACAGTTTTCTTGGGTTCTCTCTTTGTATTTGTCATCGGCGTTTTTTGGCTTTCTTTGCACTAATTGGGCCCAAATTCAATTTTTTTGTTTATACATCTTTTGCGGGCCTGCCCCAAGTACTTGCCTGTGTTAAACCCCCACACTGATTTTGAATCAAGAGCATTTTGTACTATGAGATCTTTGTCGCAAATGTGGCATTTTTTTGCGGTTTTGTAATTATCCCAGTCAACCGGTTCCATGTGGATCGGCACAGAGGTTTCCAAACTTTCACGCAGTTTCTTTTCCAGGCTAATAACACTGTTTAGAAACATGTCTACTGCGTTTTTGTCACCATCACAGCCTTGCCTGTATTTCTTGACTGGGTGGATTTGCCCATCGCTTCTCACACATGTCATCGCAAAACCACAAGCCGTGTGCTTGTTTATTTTTACTGTGCAGGCTGTTCGTTCGCGCTGGTCTTCAGGAATATTTTCAATCAGTGCTTCGAAATCCACATAGATAATGTAGGGTGCTTTCATTTGTCCGCTAAAATTTTGGTAGTTCAATGTGTTTTTTCCTTCTTCTGGCATTTCAATTCTTATGGGGGTTCCATTCACACCGTTGCAGTGTTTTTGGTGTTCCACAAGAATCTTTTCTGATGAAAACCCTATGAGTCACATCACGCAAAAGTGTTTTTTGCCACCGTGTTTTGTTTGGTCGTAAAGCAAAGATGAAAGTCTCTTCACAAAACAGTAGTGTTGTTTTTCATCTTCGTGGAGAAGCAACGGGTTGATTCTTGGAATTATTTTATCTTGTGTGCTGATTCTTAGAGAAGTTACATGGTCGTCTTCCCAGCCAAACACGTTTAGTGCAAGGTTGGGGTTTTGTTTTTCTAGTTTGCAAAGGTGTTTCAACGGGGTGGGAAAGTCAGTGCCATTCCAGTCCAAACTGTCTTGGAATAGATACTTGCTGGGTCTTTCTGCATGTACTTCAACAGTAAATCTTGCAGCTTTCAGGGCCCATTTCAAACATTCGTTATCTCGGTTTTTTACATTTATAATTGCCTTTTTGCTGGCCAGTTTTTTTGGTGTTGGAATGTAAGTGCCGCCTTTCAAAGGACTATATTTTGCAACATTAACATACTTAGGCAATTGTGATTTTATCAATGCCCCATCCTGATCCTCGTTCTGACCAATTATCTCTGTCTCCGTTAATAAAGTCAACAAATAGGTCAAATTCTTGGTCAAGGTTTGCCTTTGTTAAAACACGGGGCAGGTCTTGAAAGTAGTGCCTTTGTGTTTCTTCTTCCATTTCCCCTTTTTCGTTTCGCCTTTCCCTTTTAAAATGTACTTCCATTCCAAACTGTAATTTTATGCTGCCGTTTTATCAATTTCACTCTTCACAACATCAATGGCTTTGCCGCGCATTGTATTTTGTGTAAAATCAACAATGCTCTGCCTGCCTGGGTTTTCAGGATTAACATCCAACCTCCAAACATTCAGTCATGCAACCATCAAAATTGGTTTGTGAAACTTGAAACTCCTCCCAAACAGCGGCTTGGGCAGGCAGCGGCCCAGGGTTTCCCCCCCGCCGGCTCGTCATATCCGTAAAACTCGGCAAGCATGTCATCACCAACACGTGCCGCTGCCATCTTGGGGTATACACGTGTGCACTTTTTCTTCAATAGGGGTGATGGGGTGGGACAAATTGCATTGTTTAACTGGTTTCATTGGCTAAATACACACACACATGTAAAATGGTGGTTCTGGCGACTGCGACCCCCATTAACAGCATAAATAACCAAAATAAAGCTTATTCGTAATACTTCGTTAACATATATGGTTGCTTGTCGTTGTGAGGGTTGCCCGAACAACGACAAGCAACCATAATTATATGTTAACGAAGTATTACGAATAAGCTTTATTTTGGTTATTTATGCTGTTAATGGGGCGAGCTGTCCCAGAACCACCATTTTACATGTGTGTACATCACAAAGATGTTCTTGGAATCGGTCACATAGTCGTCTTCCTGTTTCGCCGATGTGTAACTTTTTGCATGATGTACAGGTTATGCAATAGATAACATTTGCGGAGGTACATGTGAAACGATCAGTGATCTTAACAGATCACTTAATGCCCGATATTTTGTCAGTGTTTTGAATGAAAGGGCAAGTTTTGCATCGTGAGTGCGCACATTTAAAAGTGCCAGGTTGTTCAGTTGTTTTGAATGCGCTTCTAACTAGAAAGCTACCTGCATTTTTGTTGTGTTTGAATGAAATCAGTGGTGGTTGCGAAAAGATTCTCTTATAACCTCTGTTAATTCCTTCATCTGGCTCTAAAATATCCCTGGGAAATTTTGGCAACTTTGCTGGCTTTTCTAGATATCAAAGTTTTTATCAGCGGCAACGGTTTATGTACCAGTGTGCACTACAAACCCACTGATTCTCACAGTTATTTGTTGTATTCATCTTCACATCCATCTCATGTCAAAAATGCCATTCCCTATTCTCAATTTCTTAGACTTCGACGTCTATGTAGTGATGACTCTGATTTTTCCAACAAATCAGAGGAAATGTGCCATTTTTTCGAGAAACGTGGCTATCCTGATTCTGTAGTTCAATCGGGCCATCACCGCACTCAGCAGATTGATCAACAGTCAGCACTACAGACGTCACAAAAGGAAAAGAATGACAGAATTCCATTCACCCTCACATTTCACCCGCATAATAACCCAGTTAAAGCCATCATTCTTAACAACTTTAAGATACTGCAAAATGATCCAGAAACTGCTAGAATCTTTTCGGAACCACCGCTGATTTCATTCAAACGTGACAAAAATGTAGGTAACTTTCTAGTTAAAAGCGCATTCAAAACAACTGAACAACCTGGCACTTTTAAATGCACGCGCTCGCGATGCAAAACTTGTCCTTTCATTCAAAACTATCGGGCCCTAAGCGATCTGTTAAGATCACTGATCGTTTCACGTGTACCTCCGCAAATGTTATCTATTGCATAACCTGCACATTATGCAAAAAGTTATACATTGGCGAAACAGGAAGACGACTAGGTGACCGATTCCGAGAACATCTTCGTGATGTTGAGAAAGATGACAAAGACGCATCCAAACCTGTCGCTCGGCATTTTAATCTCCCTAACCATTCCAAACAACACATGTCAATCTCCGGCCTTTCCCTACATCAAGGTACCACGGAAAGCCGTAAAAATCTCGAGCAAAAACTGATCTTTCAAATTGGCACTCTTAATCCCCACGGTATCAACGAGCGCTTTTCATTCAATTAATTTATTCCTGTTTTTCACGTTACCATGTTACCACCAATAGCGTAGCTCCATTTTCTGTATATAAACCATACACAACCCACAATTCCTCGATTCGCTCCGACGAAGGGCTAACGCTCGAAACGTCAGCTAATCAAATCCCTGTACGGTGGTCAATTTACATTATCAACTCCGTTGATAAACCAAATTTTTATGTAGTGATGACTCTGATTTTTCCAACAAATCAGAGGAAATGTGCCAGTTCTTCGAGAAATGTGGCTATCCTGTTTCTGTGGTTCAATTGGGCCATAACTGTGCCCTGCAGATTGATCAACAGTCAGCACTACAGATGCCACAAAAGGAAAAGAATGACAGAATTCCATTCACCCTCACATTTCACCCTCATAATAACCCAGTTAAAGCCATCATTCTCAATAACTTTAAGATACGGCAAAATGATCCAGAAACTGCTAGAATCTTTTCACAACCACCACTGATTTCATTCAAACGCAACAAAAATGTAGATAGCTTTCTAGTTAGAAGCGCATTCAAAACTGAACAACCTGGCACTTTTAAATGCGTGCGCTCACGAAGCAAAACTTGTCCTTTCATTCAAAACACTGACAAAATATTGGGCCCTAAGTGATCTGTTAAGATCACTGATTGTTTCACGTGTACCTCCGCAAATGTTATCTATTGCATAACCTGTACATCATGCAAAAAGTTATACATCGGCGAAACAGGAAGACGACTATGTGACCGATTCTGAGAACATCTTTGTGATGTTGAAAAAGATTACAAAGACGCATCCAAACCAGTCACTCGGCATTTTAATTTTAAATGTTATCTATTGCATAACCTGTACACCATGCAAAAAGTTATACATCGGCGAAACAGGAAGACGACTATGTGACCGATTCTGAGAACATCTTTGTGATGTTGAAAAAGATTACAAAGACGCATCCAAACCAGTCGCTCGGCATTTTAATTTTAAATGTTATCTATTGCATAACCTGTACATCATGCAAAAAGTTATACATCGGCGAAACAGGAAGACGACTATGTGACCGATTCCGAGAACATCTTTGTGATGTTGAAAAAGATGACAAAGATGCATCCAAACCAGTAGCTCGGCATTTTAATCTCCCTAGCCATTCCAAGCAACACATGTCGATCTCTGGCCTTTCCCTACATCAAGGTACCATGGAAAGCCATAAAAATCTTGAGCAAAAATTGATCTTTCAAATCGGCACTCTCTTAATCCCCATGGTATCAATTGATTTCAATTGATTTATTCTTGTTTTTCATGTTACCATGTTACCACCAATAGCGTAGCTCTATTTTCTGTATATAAACGATACACAACCCACAATTCCTCTATTCACTCAGACGAAGGGCTAACGCTCGAAACGTCAACTAATCAAATCCCTGTACAGTGGTCAATTTACATTATCAACTCTGTTGATAATCCAAACTTTTGTGTTTCACTCCCTACCAACACAGCACCACAGTTTCTTTAGAAACTAATCCCCTTTAGAGCTAAACGGCTCCAAGTTATTTTCCAAAATTGATCTCAAGGAATGTTATCACCAAACTGAACTTGCTGAATCATCTTGTCAAAGATTGTATACGTGCAATCAAGCAACCACCTAGCACAGCCACAGAAGCAAGAAGCTTTCAGGTACTAGTAAATACATTTGTACCGTGACCCATTTCGTTCCAAACCTAGCTGCTATGACAGAGCCTATACAAAGAATTACAAACAAGAACTATCCATGGTTATGAGGCCCCAAGCAATCTAAAGCCTTTAACAACCTATGTGACCTCATATCTAGCGACACTGTTCTGGCCCATTTTGACCCCTCCCTCCGCACCCAAGTACATCATGATGCCTCAGTGGTGCCCTAATCCAAGTCTGTATTGATTCTGGTGTCACAGCAAACACCATTGAGTATGCAACATATGAGGAGATCAGTGCTGCAAAAACGGTGCCCTTGAAACCAACAAATGTGAAACTTCGCCCTTTTGGAGAAGATAACCCTGTGCCGATTCCCCTCGCCGGATCATTTTTCAGACTGGTCAACAGTCCGTCTTGGCAGATGGACCTGACAAGGTTCCTGGTGCTCAAAGCACGGAATGCTGGTTGTCTCCTTAGTTGTGAAACCTCAACCCGGCTAGGAAAGTTGCATGATGCTGCTTCTACCACTACAGAACATCCACCTGTACATGGTGAATACCAGTCCCTTTTACAGAAGTTCCCAGCAGTGTTTAGTGGCAAGATCAGGAAACTAAAAGATCAGCAACTTGAGCTCAATATTGATCCAACTGTACAACCAGTGGTACAAAATTCCGTCCTACAACCTTACACTACCGTGCCAGAGTGGAAGCCAAACTGAAACAACTTGAAGATCAAGATATCATTGAACAGGTCACAGGTCCAACGCCATGGGTGTCACCAGTCGTCATTGTCGATAAGCCGAATGGTGATGCAAGACTGTGTGTTAGCATGTGGAAGCCCAACGAGGCTCTCTGCCATACACACCACCCATACCCAACATCTGAAGAAATTCTACAAGACCTAAATGGCTCCAAGTTCTTTTCGAAAATCAATCTAAAGGAATGTTATCACCAAATTGAACTTGCTGAATCATCTTGTCACCTGACAACATTCAAAACACATGTTGGCCTCCACCGATACAAGCGTCTGCCATATGGAGCATAAGTAGGCTCTGAGATATGCCAACACGTAATTGGGCAGGTCCTCGAGGGATGCCATGTGAGGAACATTGCTGACGACATTCTCATCCATGGTACCACTAAAGAAGAGCATGACAGAGCCCTAGAAAATGTGTTGCTACATCTCCAAGAGAAAAACCTTACAGTCAACCCAGCCAAGTGTCTATTTGGCGTCACTGAACTGGACTATTATGGATTTCACATCTCAGCACAAGGCGTATCCCCCAACAAGGATCGTACACATGCAATCAAGCAAATGCAACCGCCCAGCACTGCCACAGAAGCAAGAAGCTTTCTGGTATTAGTAAATACCATGACCCATTTCGTTCCAAACCTAGCTGCTATGACAGAGCCTATACAAAGAATCACACACAAGAAATATCCATGGTTGTGGGGCCCCAAGCAATCTGAAGCCTTTAACAAACTACATGACCTCATACCTAGCGACACTGTTCTGGCCCATTTTGACCCCTCCCTCCCCACCCAAGTATGTCATGATGCCTGCAAGATTGGTATCAGTAGTGCCTTGACTCAGAAGCACCCTGATGGTTCCATATGACCCGTTGCGTATGCAAGCTGTAATCTGTCACCCGTTGAACAGCACTATAGCCAAATTGAAAGAGAAACCTTATCCAGAGTATGGGCATGTGAGAGGTTTCATTCTCACAACCATGGCGGCCAGTTTGACTTAGTGGGAGATCACAAACCTCTGGAAGTTCTCCTCAGTGGCTGCGGGAACCCTTCACCAAGAATCGAACATTAGCATTTATGGCTTCAAAACTACAGCCCATGCATTGTTTACCAACCTGGCATCCAAAATGCTGTTGACTTCTTATCACGCAAACCTGTCACAACCAACACATCCAGAGATCCTGTTGAGGAATAGGTTAACTCCATTATAGTTGACTCCCTTCCTTCAGCCATCACTTTTCAAGAGCTTCTTCTTGCTTCCGAATGTGACCCTACTTTGAAAACCATCAAGGAGTCCCTCGAAACTGGGAACTGGTTAGCTGCAGCAAAGTCTTTTGCAGATCTAAAGGATGAATTTTGCCAGAAATGTGGCATTATTTTGCAGAAAAATCATATTGTTATCCCAAACGCACTGCATCCTTGCATTCTTAAGTTAGCACATGAGGGGCACCAAGGCATCACTAAAGTTAAACAGCATCTCAGACAAAGAGTCCGGTGGCCTGGCATAGACATTCAAGCTGAGAGACATGTACACGAATGCTTTGGTTGCCAAATTGTGGGCCCAGCACCCCCACCCCCTCCCCCCAGAGCCCCTCAGAATGACAGATCCACCTAAACAAGTGTGGCACACAATCCATGTTGACTACTGTGGCCCATTCCCATCAGGAGAGTATATATTTTTCGCTTGTGATGAAACATCAAAGTATCCAGAGGTCCACATTACACGCTCAAGTTTGGTAGCCACGGCCATTATGCACCTTAACCAAATGTTTGCAACACATGGTATCCCTGAAGTCATGACATCTGACAATGCTCCTTCCGGGTCAGAGGAGTTTACAGCATGGTGTAAACAATTAGGCATCAAGCATCACAAAATTACGCCCCTTTGGCCTGCTGCTAATGTCCAAGTGGAACATTTCAACAAAACCCTGGTGTTCTGAACTGTTTGTGTTCTTATTGAATTACCAAAATACTCCCCATTCCTCCACTGGGGTATCTCCCGCATCCCTGATGATGAATCGTCATATCAGGACCAAGATTCCCTGTTTGGATCTCTCTCGCCCCTCTAAGCTCCTTCAAATCGCATGCTCCAATGACAATTTGAGAAAGTCAGAAGCAAAGTCATACATGGATACGCGACACAAGGCAACCCCTTCAGACATTCACCAGGGAGGTCAAGTACTGCTGCTTCAGAAGCATCAAAACAAGTTAACCACAAGATACGACCCTAGACCCTTTACCGTCATCAGTGAAAGAGGAGTCAGCGTCAAACTTGTGAGAGGAGGGCCACGGTTGTTTAGGAAAGTATCCATGGTCAAGAAAGTGATACCCACAGCAAGGAACACCAAACCTGTTGGAAG
Source organism: Pachyseris speciosa (assembly GCA_016490735.1). Classification (NCBI taxonomy): domain Eukaryota; kingdom Metazoa; phylum Cnidaria; class Anthozoa; order Scleractinia; family Pachyseridae; genus Pachyseris; species Pachyseris speciosa. The sequence goes on along the minus strand of JAEMWC010000015.1, from coordinate 251,408 downwards.
ACCTACCCAAAAAGGGAGCATCCACAGTCATGGAAACATTACATTAGGGAACTCTGAACATGTTGGCAAGCCTTTCCGAGAACACCATGTTTCCAGTTATTTTAATGACTTTCTTTTGAGCTAGGACGTTTTCTTAGAATCTGTGCTTACTCAAATTCTATTGTGATCCTAGTTGAGTTTAGTCATGTTACATTTTGTTTTCTGTTACCCGTCCATGCCTTCATAGGAAAGGGGGTTATTGTATACACGCATTGCGTACCTAGAGTGTTGTGTGCATGACAAGGGGGCATGTGCTTGCCTGCCATGGAGAATAGCTGAAAATACATCTGTAGAGTTGTGTTCTACCAAATGCTTTGGTTTACTGTTTTGTGTTACAATAGGCACACATTTGTTACTTCTGTCATTAATATTGTAAACTGCACAAGCAGTCTGGTAAAGTTCCCCGGCCAGTGTTGTAAAATTATCCCTGAAAAAAGCCCCGATGGGAAAAGGATAATTGAGTATGTACATGTATAATGTATAATGTATCAATTAAGTTCAAATAGACGTCAACATCCTGTAATATAATAACAATAACAATAACAATAACAATAACAATAACAATAGACCCTTTTCATAATGGCGCCCAACAAATTATTCTTTTAGTCTTATGATAATGAGCCCTACTAGCCTTGTCAGCATGTGCAAAATTCAATAGAATCTTTTCATTAAAGTGAGGTTAGTAGGGCTAATTAACACATATACAAAAGAATAATTAAAATCGTCGGCCATTATGAAAAAGGTCTATAATAACAGTAATACAGTCATTGGTACAGAAGGAACCAAGCAATCATTCCAATGACAAGAGGAGGAGGAGGGTTTTTGAAGCTGCCTCACCCGACCCTTGCCAATGAACACAAAGTGACTATATTCATGTGAGAAATAACAAAATGAAACCAATAAAGTAATAATTATAAATAAAACATACATATACATACATGCATGCATGCATATACTTAATTTATGCTTGAAATTTACAGAGTAGCTGTAGAGCTAATATCTTTGAGAAAATAAGCTAGAATAAAATAAAATATGCTATATTACAATTCCAATTCCAATATTATTTATAAACTATGTACAACATTATGCATGCAGAGGGAAATATAACTTGTAGATCTACTGTGGAAAAGCTTCATATCTGAGGATCTCCTGCTTGAATTTTAGAAAATAAATCTAATGTTTTGTAAGTGTTTGGGAGAGAGTTCCATAATTTGCTAGCTAAGTAAGTAAAAGAGTGCAGACCGTAAGTTGTTGTTTTTGGGTTGGGAAGGGCCAGGATATGATCTCTGCGCAAATTATAGGATGAAGACTGTACGGTGAAAATATCTTTCAATAGCCTGGATAATAATAATAATAATAATAATAATACAGTTCTTAAAAACGCATTATACATAAGTCTCAATGCTTTTACATAAGATTTAAAGTAATTACAAGAATAAGATAAAAAATTTACTATAGGTTAAAAGCAATTCTAAAAAGGTGTGTCTTGAGCCTGGTTTTAAAGGAATCTAAGGTCTCGGAATATCTTATGAAATCAGGAAGTTTGTTCCAAAGCCTAGGGGATATACACACGCAAAGGATCTGTCGCCATAGGTGGAGGTTCTAGATCTTGGGACAGACAGATTGATGGACCCTGAGGAACGGAGGGTGCGGACAGGTTTATAGAAAGTTAACAAATTTTAATTCGTAAGGAACAGACTCTTATATAACGTAATCATGAAGTTCTGGAGGCATCTAATGAATAGAGACTTTAAGTTAACTTTGCACAGTAAAATGTCATATGGAGAGCTATAGTCCTGTAGTATAAACCTAAGAATGCACTTATTTATGATTATCTACTTTGTCAGCATTGCACGTACCACAGCAATGCCAAACAGAAGAACAGTAGTAAAAATGCGGCAAAATAAAAGCTTTACAAAGCTTCAATAGCGTCTCATTATTAATAAGTTTCCGAAATCTAAGCATTGCGTTAAATCGATAATTTATTTTCTTACAGATCACTGATACGTGATAATCAAAAGAGAGCCTATTATCTATTGTCATTCCAAATATATCTATCAAGTTATTTAATTGTGCTCAGTTTTTTTCAAGATTAGAGTTTGGTGCTTTTTCTCGTTAACAATCATGCCATTGTTTTTATACCACTGATTTGCGACATTAACTTCTTGACTAATGCACTCTTCCAATGCAAGTGGGTCTAGGTTAAACGAATAAATCTGATGGTCGTCTGCGTATGCATTTAGTTTTGCATATTTCACATGCTGAAATAAGTCATTGTAAATTCTTAAAAAACATTGGTCCTAAAAAAACATCGGTCCTACATAGAAAACACAAAATGACTGTCATATTAAAAGAGAATATTATATAAAAATAAATGTTAAAACCTAAAAACATCATATTTTTCAACTGTCAACTATAGACCAGTGACTAATGCATTTATCACAAAAGGCAGCTCATACTTTACTTACAGTTTCCTGGCCACCATTTGCATGCTGTGAGTGATGGTGAATGAATTACAAACTCCTGCGTTTTCTTATCATATGTTGCTATAGTCTCTAAGCCTCGAATGTAAGTACCTTGAAATGAAGTTATCAGAAAAGAATATGAACAATAATGGGCAAAGGAACAACGACAAATTAAATAATTTTCTACAAGGTTGACTTAAAGCGCATATGACACGAAATTTTATCTGTTTTTAATAGTTCAACCATGCATAAAAAAAATGACCTCTTTGAAATTCCTGTAAAGCACTTTTTTTTTCACGTTCAAAATATCCACTATTTTGCCTCAGAAGTGTCCTGTGCATCGCAATGGCCAAAACTTCACATGACACATGTCTGTGACATAACACAGTGAACCCTCAAAAGAAAAAGGTTGCTAGAGCACCCAATGTAATATGAGTGTAATAGTGTAATACAGTGTAATAGTCCGATATTCCTGAATAATTTGTATTCACTTGACATTTTCATTCAACCACAACACTGAACCAAGCAACACCCAGTGTAACATCACAATTTGGCTTGAATGTGGTAAATTATATAATAATTTAATAATTATTATTATAATAATAATTTATTGCTTCTATTGTGCTGATTAACAAATAGTTTGATCAAATGTGCCTTACAATATGAATAAATCTGGAATACAAATGAGATAACATTATAAATTATAGGAGTCATAAATAACGCTAGTCTATCCCAGTCTCCAAGACACTTTGGAGGCTAAATGGCATGTACAGGCCATCTGATAGGGTGCAATAAAAAATCAGGAATTGTGGGATATTTTCAGGGTAGATTATATGATAAGAACAGACTATTATGCAGTAAATTATGCAAATTATGCGATTTTTTCCTTAACTATTATTTTAAAGCTTGTTTTACTAGGATTCTGAGAAAGAAAACCACTCTTGTGCTGCTTAACAACGATTTTTTCATAAAGGAACAAAAAGCAAGCAATTATGAGTGAATTGGGAAAAAAATTTAATAACTAAAGGATTTCCTTAGATGATCGATTACTATGTTACACGACAAACAAAACATCAGTCCATCGTCCACATGGAACTTTTTTACAGTACTGGTGGCATATTTTTCTGCTCTGTCTTTGGTAGTCAAATTTGAAGGAAGGTGCGATTTGGTTTTCCCAGTAGTTGAACACGAAGGAACAGCAGCCATTTTCACCATGAACTTGTCCATGAGGATGTCGGCGATGTACGCGAAAGAACTTACATGTAAATAAGCTTACATATATTTTGTTGTCAAACAACACTTCCCTGATATAAATTTTGCTCATTTCCAATTACCACGTACTGTTCCCATGTCTTCCCACGTACTTAGAACGTGAGTATAGAAGGGTCATATGTCATGGATTTATATAAGCAATTCTGATAGGCTAACTCAAAGAAAATAATTGTTTGCATTGCACCAATAGGTAATTTTTTAAGAATGAAAAAACTTGCACCAGGCCCCGGACCTGCCAAAAATGAAAATAATGCTTTGAACTTCGATCGTTTTTGAAATCGATGGTTTCGGATCGTTTCTTGGCCTTTTTGAAAGGTAAATCGTCTTGAAACTAAGTGCAGACACCCTTTTTTTAATTAAGCAATTTTTTTTATGAATTGTGCGATCAGATGGGATTTGAGGTCAATTGTGCGAAATCGCACCATCGCATGATATCAGATGGCCTCCACGTATTTTAAACATGCAACTGAGTCATTTTTCATTCATGTTCAACAATTGAAAATGGGGCAAAAAAAACTCCTTGTCATAGGTGCTTTAAGGACTGAAGTTATGATTAAGGCAAATGTGGTGTTATGTTACTGTACAATTAAAATTGACTGCAGGCTCACCATGCCCCAATTCAGTTTGAGCATATGTTCCAATAATCTGATAAGACTCAGCAAGAGGAAGCCATTTGGCTTTCTGTTCTTCTGTTCCCTGACTCTAAACAGATCAGGAATTATTTAGGACAGTTAATCAAGATGTAGAAATATCATTGCACCCTTTAGCAGCTTGACAGGGCCGGGTGTGGCTACTAAAGAGGGGTTCAGTAACATATGGTGCGGTTGAGACATCACTTAATTTATTGAATTCAAACACATTACACTGTAGCTTGGAAACCGACTGTTGACTGTTTCCCATTATTTAAATGTTTTTTTATGCTTCTATGATAATGACGAAAACTTTCGTGACCAAGCTCAATTAACACAATGATCAGGGTATATAAAAATTATATATATTTGGTTGGTATTCTTAACTTGCCACCTATCACAAAACCCTACCAAGGCAAGACAACAATAAGCATGAGTTTATAATAATATTATGCTTTAATCAGTCCTGCTGACTCTCATTCTGTTATAACTTTTTTTTCTCAAACTAAAACCACTTAACCCACATAATTATATCAAACTTTGGGTGGTTTGAATCTCAATCAGAAATAAACACAATAGGGGACCCTCACTAGAAAAGGCAGCCATGGACGCTGCTTAACCCATTGACTACCAGCCATTTTTACATTTTCGGAGTGATTTTCCACCTATGAACGATCCATAGCATTTCGTGACTCTTTATTTCAAACTACCATGGAAGAGTGGTGCTGTCCTAAGGCACTGGAGGTTCAAGGTTTCTGAAAAGATCATTCTGACATAGCTATTTTTCATCCGTGCAGCTACAAGAACGGCCCAAGTTCGGTTTCCCCTGCAATTTTTGCTAAGTTTACAGCCATTTTTCATCTTTAGTGGCTGCCTGATGAGCATCATTAAGCATGACGGTAGCTAAGAGTCCACTTTCTCAAAGAATCGAGCAAGGTGATGTACTTTGTTGTCAAATTTGGCTTGTTACTCGACGAACTGGGAATTTGGTCAGTCAGACACTTAGCACCTTTGGGACTCAATTATTGATGAATTTCTCGACCTACCACCACATATTTTGGAATTTGTCAGTGCTGAAGATGACCACAAGCACAAATTTTTGGCGGTAGGTTGGAGTGGCTGTAGACTTAGTTTAATGCAGTCGAGGGGAAGGCCCAAATGCACTGGAACAAAAGGCCGTATCTACGCTTGGAAGAAGAATATGAAGAAAAAAAGTCATTTCTAAGCTAGAACAATGACTGAATTTTGTTATGACATATGAAGTTTGGTTTTTCAACGATTTTTTTAAAAAAAACATTAAGGCAAAAAGGGGCATTTTCGTTGTCTCTCTTTGACGTTAAAAACGGTCTGTTTCATTCTTGTCCAAACTCAAAAGGCCATATTTGGTGAAAATCGCTACGTTTCTTGCGTTTATTGGATATCCAAATTTAAAGGACATTCCATTTCGTGTTCACAACTGACAGTTAAGGCAATATTTGTGTGATTGAGAAAGTTGTAATGTTTTAAAGCATGGGAGTTTTTTGTGGCCGGTTTTGGCTGGCACAGTAGCCAATGGGTTAAGAGGGGATACACTGTACAAACAACAAGGGAATCCAACTTATTGGGAATGCCAAAAGGCAGCCATGGGGTCTTGGTGTAAAATCCAAGAGGGTCTTTATGCCAGGACTTTGACAACATATAACTGGCTCCTTAAGGAGGGAAGATGCTTAAATATAACCTTAACTTAATAGGCATTCCATTATATTCTACACATGTAAGTCAGAGTGATAAGCTGATAAGCTATACATGTAAGCTATAAGCTTGTAATTTTGTAACATTGTATTGTAATAACTGTAGTTCATCTCTTTGTATTGTTTATATAGATCTATCTTCCTTCTCCTTCCCTTTTCTTTTGTTTTCTTAATCTCTTGACCTACTGAATTAGCAATAATTATGCTTATACCTGCCAACTTTTTCTGAGTCAAATGTGTGAAATTTTTGTCTCCACATGACCGGAATTTCTGAAAATTTTCTGGCGACTTCCGAATGTTACCGAACATGTCTCTGAAGATGTTGCGATAACTTTCAAGCACTTCAAAAGCTATTTGAAGCTTTTCTGATGGCTTTCGAAATGCAAACTGAAACATGACTTTTAGCGAGTTCTGATACAGTTAGGACTCAAACTTGACATTTAGCGCCGTTCAGGTTGGAACATTTTTGGGGAATATTGAATTGAAATTTTGTTTTTAATGTGTTAAAGACGAAGTAATCCAGATTTCAAAGTCAGGCGTGAGAAATTTTCGTCAATGCATGAGATGGACGTCTTTAGTCTGCAGGCATGAGACTCGCGCGTAATGCGTGAGATTTGGCAGGTATATTGCTATATGTGAGAAGAGGAAGTTGGTATATGTGTTTATGTATAATTTTTTTTATTTTGTAACTCTTATAGACAATCAATAAACATTGACTTGACTTGAAAACACAATGCAACATTATGTCATTACCTTTATTGTTGGAATGAACATTGTTTTACTCAGTGCAAATGGGAATGCTGCTCCAATGAGACTGCAATGTAAACAAAAGAAATAAAATCTAAGGAATTTACGAAGATAAGTGCCCAAAAAAGTGTTAAAAAAAGATCATTAAGCACTCAATCTTTGTACTTGTCCAGAGCCCAGATCTCCTCTTCCTTGGTAATATTGTATTGCTTAATAAGTTCCAACATCTGTAATCCCTTTTGACAACTTCTCTCATAGTGATGTTTGGGGTCAAGAATGTAAGCATCATCTTTGCTAAATATTGGGTCATTGATCACAAGGGATTCTGAAAGCAAAAAATTATATGAACATGCATGAACAATAAGACTCTAAACTACACTGTACTCCTTGAAAAAATCAAGACTTACAATGTACACATGACTGACAATGTACACTGTTCATCAAACAGGGAGGGGAAATATAATTATTGAACCCTTACCCCAACTGACTTCAAAACCATTCTCGGCCCTGCCTCAACCCAACCCCCCCCCCCTCCCCCCGGCCACTTTTACCCATAGAGTCTCTCTGCTATATATGAGCACATCTTCCTCCCATGTATGATACAGGCAACATTTGGGTTGCAAAAAGGCAACCTACATGTAAACAAATTAAATGAGATACAGTTATTGCACAATATCCCTTAACAAGACTCAAAAGCTTTTGGTCACATGTTGACCTGTGACCTGTGGAATGTGACCTGTACTTTAGCCTGCCACTCAAAAAGCTTGGCATGATAATTAAAGTGTAGCACGTTAACATGAGAAATATAAAAGACCATTCTGACAATGGTCAAGTCACTACACAGCACCCGAGCTACCCATGAAAACCAATCATGTATTTCTAAATTGTGGAAAAACTATATGTAAACGTAAGCTTATGCAACTGATCAAGCAAACAATTAAGGGGGAGTTACACCTGAATGCTACGTTTTTGTCACCTTTTGACCTTGATCATGCAATCCAAAAAAGCCATCATAGGTTGGTGGAGCATAACCCATAAATATCTCAGAATTTTTGGGTGATTTTTAGAGTGTTTATAAAGAAGGAGAAAAGGGGAGGGGGGGGGGGGGTAGAGAGTGTTTTAAGGAAAGATGAGAAAAATGCAAATTGTAAAGTGATTAAAAATTAAATTTGGAGGTTAAAAATTGCGTTTTTGCGTTTTACGCAGTGGCTGTTCGTACGGCACTTTGATTTTCCTCTAGATTCGTATGGGAGTCCTCAGTTTTCGTACAATTTCTATGGAATTTTTAATTTCTGCTGGTCCAAACTATAATTATAATTTCAATTGTTTGGGTGCACTAAGCGATTTTAGAAAGCACTCAAATTTAATTCAAACTAATTGGCCCAATCTGTGAATACTATAAGCTATACAACTCATTTCGCAACACTCGGTTGAGTGTCAGATAAACACCGATGAACAGATGGAAGTGTCACGAAATGATAAGAGTCATTCGCATAGTATGTACAGAGTGGACAAATTAGTCTGAATCAAATCCACAGCTCTCACTAAAATCGCTTAATGCACCTAAAGAAACATAAAATAGTTTGGACCAGCAAAAATACAAAAATTCCATGGAAATTGTACGAAAATTGAGGACTCCCGTACGAATAGAAAATCAAAGTCCGCGTACGGGTGCCGTACGAATAGCCACAAGTTAATGGATTAACAAACACCAAACAGTTCGTCCTCGACCTGACATGCACCCGTGTTGCAGTGGACTGTCCGAGTGTTTGTGTATGCCTTCTTTTCCCTTTTTAATTTCTTCATCAAATTACTTCTTATTTCATCAACATCCAGGTATAAGTTACGCCCCCTTTATAAACTTGAAACTCAAACTCACCAAGATATCTTTTTCTCTCCGTTCTGTCTCGCCCTCCATAAAGCAAAAAAGTCAATTCAGCTGGGTTAAAAGAGGCTTTATCTCGTTCTCTGGCTAAATCAGGATTCACTTGGGCAGCAGAATCTCTCATCGTTCTTTGAATAGAACCAAGCGACTTTCCGCCGTCGTGACAGAGATTCGAGATTGCGTAATTAATAATTATTCCAGTTTTTTCTCTTTTTTTTTTTTGCAGCGTCATGCGAGTTATTGCGTGACTAGCCAGAGGTGATCGGCTCTATAAACCAAACTGGATTTAATTTTTGTAATCGTCTGAGGAAACCGAATTCTTTTAAATGGCATAAACACCCTACGTAAAACAGTTCAAAACTATAAGACAGGTTTAAAGCTTGAACATAATTATGTAAAATAACTAGTGGTCACGCTTAGCGGAAAAATCGAGTAGGAACTGGGATGAAGTTCCGATTCTACTTCATATAAGCTGTTCAATGTATCAATGAACGGTCGCTTCATTACATGTAGTTCAATGCACTTTTGTTACTTTCTTTGTGAAGTTTCTATACTGAAACAATTCAGTTGATTGCTATGTGTTAGCTGTGTCCAGGTGGCGAACAGTTGGTCAAGGAAATGGCAAACTTTTGAAAGAAGCATCTTCAAACGAGGACGTAACAAATATCTTCTAGAAACCATGCTGAATTTTGGTGCGTTGATTTTGTCGACAGTTCTGTGGGCCACAAGTTCGATCTCCAACGTGATTCCTAAATTTCCTCCGCAAATTAGAATATCTCAGGACAAAAACTTTCCCACTGGACATCTTCAGCCCCTCGGATATCAGCGCTCATCTGATGGACCTGTCAAAGAATACAGCGAGGTTCTTCGACCGGAAGTGTTTTGGGAAAAACATGTTAGTATGTCAGTACCGCTCGTGTTGCGTGAAGGAATTGGAGAATCGCCGGCTTTGTCCACGTGGACTGATGAGTACTTAAGAGAGCATTACGGAGATCTAGATGTGTTGATCGAATTAAAAGAGGAAAATCGGTCGCATTCTACCAGGAGAATGAACATTGCAGAGTTTCTAGCCCGGTATGAACAAGAAGATATTTATGCGGTTACTCTTTTACCGGATCCTTTGAGGAGAGAAATCCAGGTAAAGTTGTCGGGGTGAAGGTTAAGGTAGACAAGAACTGATATTTACATAACAACGGGTTAATTTGTTAACACTTAATAGGTGGTTTTCACGTTACGTCATCGCCCCCATGCTGGTGGACGTAAACAACATATCTCTCATTAGCTCCTTTTGTTCGTCCACCAGCAGTTGTTCATTTCACCGTTGTTATCCGTGTCTCCAGAGATTGGCTGCAAACCACCTATTATGACCATATCAAGTTTCAAGATGGGGTCTATAAGGGGGTGGGTTATAAACAAAAGTGCACTAAAATAGTAAAGTAAAACAGAAAACATCTGTGTTAGGGGTGTGAATATTTTCTGGAACAATAAACCTAGGCCTTTTTCCAAATTCAGAGTACAGTGTACATTAATTTTCTTTCCCTCAGGTACCTAGCTGTTTGTTGTGTGGTTCATTTCTTGATTACATTCATGAAACCAACTTCTGGATGAGTTCAGGTGGAACTCGGTCAGTCATCCATTATGACGCAGATCACAATCTCCACTGCCTGGTCACTGGACGCAAGGATTTCATCATGATAGAGAGAGAGCATTACAAAGACTTGTACTTTTTTGAAAAGGTAAATAAATTGGTTAATTCTGTTACAAAAGAAAGTTAGGATGAAGAACAAATTTATGAATATGGTGATCATGACATACTGTAAGCAAAAAGAATTGGAAAGTGAGAATGATTCAGGTGAGAATTATCCACACTAACAATGCACTCCTTGCAAGTTCAATTTTTTCATGATTTCAGTGATTAACAAATTCAGTATTGTACTAACATGCATGTCAAGAGAAAACAACTATTATTTTGCAGGTTGCCTGCACATTTCAGTGTTAATTAATCCAGTTTCATGTACCAGGACATCCACAACAGTTCATACATGTACAGTTTGATTTCAAGGCATTTGGATGGGTTACCTCGGGCCCATTCATACAGATCACTTTAGTTTACCATCAAACACTAATAAATTGCTTTCTTTTTTCAGAATAAAGACTCGGGTTCATCATATTCTGCAATTGATCCCAACCAGATAGACTTGCTGGAGCACCCCAATGTAGCAAAGGTACCGTGGACCCATGCAACACTTGGGCCAGGAGACTGTATTTATATTCCTGAAGGTAAAATCATGCAATGAAATAAATCAATCAACCTTGATTTGCTGTCTGATAATAGATGGTTTCACGGTTATTGGCGCCATATTAACTGTGGGGCAAACGCGGCTAAAATTACAGTAAATGTATGGGATTTTGACCGACTTTGAACTGCTGTAACGCTGTTAAAAAGAGGCAAATTTCCAACATTTGCCACTACTTTTAACAGTTTTATTGATATTGTTCATTCATCAGAAAATAAGGCCATTAATGAAGGTATAATGTCCGTAATTTCGAATTATAAATCTTCTCATGTTGCTTCTAAATTCGTGGTAATTTGCATAATTTTGATTAGAGAGGTTTGTATGAAATCTTAAAAATTCGTTTACGGTTGTTGTAGCCTGAATCTGTCCTTTATACTTCATGAAAATAATTTCAGTACAAATGTCTTTTGAAGGAAATTTTCGCTGCAGAAATCCGCCTCTTTGTAGCGCTGTTACAGTGGTTCAAAGTCGGTCAAATTCCCATACATTTACTGTAATTTTCGTCACGTTTGCCCCATAGTTAATATGGTGCCAATAACCGTGAAACCATCTATGGAGTTACAGAAAAGACATCATGATGGTCTGCAGTTACCATTATTTTCACTTTATTAATGGAGAATAACCTAAGAAAATATTAATGGTCTGCCAAATCTGGCTAAGGGGAACCAAGACCAAGTGCTTTAAAGCTGTTGATACCATGGCAACCCTGTATGTTAACTGTTTGTATCCTTCACCTTTGTTAAAACTGGATGCAGGTAAAACTGTCAGAGAAGCTAAGATCCCCTGGGGTGGACTAGTATCCCATGGGAATGGGTGAGAATAGAAGCATTACAAATACTCTCATACCAGGTCCAGAGAAATCACTAGGGTAGTGCTCATGCATCACAAGACTGTCCAAACAACCTTCTTTTGTTAAAAAGAATCTTTCTTTTATTGTCTCCATAGAATACATACATCAAGTCAGATCATATAACAGAACCATATCAGCAACAATTCTGTTTACATCTGGGCCCTTGGTGGGTGCACCATTTGAACCAATCGGATGCAACAGCAACACATTTGAGTACAAATTTCTAAGTGATGTTAATGTGCACTGGACATACAATAAAGGGGATGCATTTATTGAGATGGGTTACATGAATATAGAAGTTCTGCGTCACAGCATTTTAGCCACTATGAGGGAGAGGAATGAAGAAAACTTAACAAAAGCAGCATTTGTTGAGTTCTGGCAGCAAGAAGAGGAGAAACCATTTGAGTATGTTGATCACAAGATACATGAAGACCCAAGGGCAATTTATGATCGGTATTTGGATACTGAAGGAAAAGGGGTTGTAACAAAAGACGAAATACTACACTTTTCAAAGGAGACATTGAAAGGACTTGCACGCTTAGTTGACGTCCCTCACGGCCCAAAGGCTAAACAACAACAGAATGCAACCTTGATGGAAAAGGAAGAGAGGCGTGAAGAGCTATAATGACTAATGCATTTGTAACAAAGCAGGAAGCAGACTTCTGAAAACAGCTGTAAATTTTCCCAAGTATCATTTCCCTTTATTCCTCGTCTTACAAGGTTTGCTGTTAATGTACAGTAAACACAGTCTGAATTCATGTCTCCGATGTTTAGCTTTCTGTGAAGCATGAAGGTGTTTGTAGATACACAAGACAATATTATTTTAGCTGTTAATTTTCCATAGTTTCAACTTGTATTTATTTGAGCGTCAAAGCAATGTTCATCTTGGACTTGTTTCTTAAACATAAAACTCTTGAGTTTGATAAATTATATGTCCAGCCTGTGTTAACTCATTACAAGCCAAGTTGAACAAGTGTTCGTTACATGTAAGTCATAATTTCATTAATTATAATTACAAGGCACATAATTATTCATAATTATTCATAATTATTCCTTTGAAAAGATGCTCCATACAGCATTGAAACCTTACAAGTTCCTCCGCTAATCTTTGTGTGCAACAATAATTATTGCATTACAACTGTACATGCACTCGACTGTTTGTGGAGTTACATACTGTCAACAAAAATAATGCCATTACTGTGCCCAGTGTGTACTTGTAAGGTGCTTGCCCCAGATGATGCTGGTACCGGTATCTTGGTAGTTGAACAGAATAAGACAGTGATTACTCCATCATCTCTAGCTGCAGTCATAAACAGATATATAAAAATGAAGATAAGGTAGATGAAGTGAAATTATACATACTCTGGTAAATGAAAAATCATAAAATTTTACATGTAGGATGGCTGACTAAAACCCTCTCTAGCTCATATATACATGTATGACTACTCTGTGCTGGTACATATTGCACAGAATATATTCATTCATATTCATCCTGTACTGGTACAATTGCACAGAACAAATTAATAGGGCTTCATGTAACTGTTGGAAGGCAAACAAACACAACACACAAGACAGGGCTGAGCAATTGAAAAAAAGAGGAGGAACACTTGAGGGAGCTCTTACTACATGTATTTATGTTCCTGTACTAATCTCCCTTCTTCTAATTATTATTATTACTATTATTATTATTATTATTTATTTATTTATTTATTTATTGTTATGCTACAACCAGTTGCAAAAATGTTGAGACACTTCCACTAAAAAACACCCTGTTTTCCTAAAACTGTCCCCCGACAGTTACTAAACCCCAAGACAGACTCCCCTCCTTCCCCTCCCCTAAGCAATGTTGCTGGACGACATTTTTCGCATGGCCTCGCATTTCCACAAAGACACAATTTGGCCCTACAACATTGATAAGGGGAGGGGGGTGGGTGATCTCTCTTCAGTCGGAGTTTAGTGTAGTGTCTCAAGTATTTTTGCAACTGGTTGTCTGATTTCTGTACAAGATTAAACTTTGTTTTCTTGAAGTGGAAGATGTCTACATGAGTGTAGAAAAGTTATTTACAAAGTTCAAGCTGTACTGATAAGAATGGCAGATGTTTTAGCTCGAGCTAATCTGGAAGTGTTCGAAAAAGCACTGTGGAATACATGCATTTTTAGTTTGCGCATTGTGATGTAAGGGGAAGAATTCGATTTTTTCATGCGACAAAATGGTTTACAGAGGAAATATTGATTTGGAAACAAAAGCGTTTGTGTGATTTTTGCGGCAGGAAGGACAGTTGACCATTTGAGAAATGGTAACGCTATGTGGAATGTTGCGCGCGAGTATTTATCAATGCCTGAAGTTCAAGCAAAGAACAAAAGTGGATGATAAAAAGTCACATGGAAGGCCTCATCTCATAAATGAGCGCCAAGAGAGAGTCCTTGAAAGAAATCTAAAGATCGGCTTCAGTTTGCTCGAACTTTGAAGAGATCCGGTCGGCAAGATTTGTTTAAAAAGGACGTTTGCTTCTACTTGGATGGGGTGAGCTTTCACCACAAAACGAATCCTATGGACGACGCAAAAACCCCTCAGGGAAAAATATGGCGTAAGCGGAATGAGGGGCTGTCTTGTACTGCTAAAGGATCGCGTGTTGGATCGGGGGGAGGGTCGTCAAAATGATAGTGGCTATATATTATGAAAAGGGAGTAATTTTTTGCAAACAATATGACAAACTGGATGGCGATCATGTTGCCAATTTTGTGAGAAAATATTTCCCCAAAATTTTTTGAAAGAGCGGTAAACATCACTCTAAATTATTTGTACAAGACAATAATATTGTCCCATTTTACACTGTGCAAAGGCACGAAAAGCTGTTAGAGATGTTGGGGCGACGCTGTTTGCTATTCCTAACCATAGTGGCGAAAAGCGCGAGTTAAAGAGACAAGCCATAAGACTGAACATCACACACGAGACATTTCAAGAGTTTGCCTATCGCGTTGAACAGACATTATACTCAATTCCAAGGGAAATTATTGACAATACCATTGAGTCAATGGATAAGCGCTTAAATTTCATTGTAGAAAACAGAGGTGAACGCACCAAATACTGAGCATATATTATGTGATGGTACAATTAAACATAATTAAAGGAAAAGTCAGCATTTTATTGAGTTGTATTTTCTTACACAAAAACGTGTCACGCTATGGCGTTACTTACATGTTGAGAACACGTTACTTTTGCAAAAAGCGAAATAACTAGAAAACAGTAGTACTTTGATTATTTCCAATCAGTCGTGAATAATCTTCAATAGAATACTATAAAAGCACGATAAAGTTAACAGAGCTAAATACATTATCTTTCATGATCTGATGGTCAACCATGATTCAATGATCTACCGTCGCAACATTGAAAAATATGATATCATACTCTTTATCTTTGAGTTGCTATGGCTGATCGTCGGTTAATGGTAGACCGTCAAGTATCACTGCATGACATCCGTCGCGCAAAGTCATTCATCACTGTCCTTTCAATCCAAGTGTAAAACAAATGAAGCAAAACATTTTGCGCACTTTGGGATTTCCTTTTGAATTGTCTCATCAATCTGTACATTAAAATGAAAGATCTTCCACCTGACAGCCATCATGTCCATTTCACGCGGATCAATAACACCGTTTTAATGTAAATAAACGGCTGTTTTCCCGTACAAAAATAGGTGTGTCTTTGTCGAAGACAATATCTTTTGCATAATGCGACTTAGGTGCAGGAAGATGTACCAGCTGTCCTTCAAGCATTATAAGAAAATCGTGCCATTGAATGATCTGTTGTGACCAGCGAAAATCATTTAAGAAAATGCATTCTGCTTCTTCAGCTCCAACCCATGCAAATGAAGTGGATGCAGGATTAGAAAAGGTTTGGTAAACACTTGTAAGAGAATTAAGTAGAAATGTTTTGCCAGAATTTGCAGGTCCACAAATCATAACATTTCGAAATTTACTGCCGCCTTTCTCCAGTAGATCTTTGATAGCATGCGTAAAAGTGTCCTTCTGAATTCCGTTTTGCTCTAGCACCTCACATGCGCAAGTAAGCCACTGTTCATTGCAGCTAGGAACACATTCTTCTTGAGCCCCTTCCTCAAGAATCTCCATTCGAGATTTCTTCAATCGATCAAGCTTATCTTGAGCATTACTCAATTCCCAAACTGTTCCCAAAACCTCTGAGACCACACACGCTCCCCGATTAACAATGAATTCGGCAATGTCAGTTTTACCTTCTACCTTTTGCTTATTGGCAAACACCAAAATTTCATTTCGAATTTGAATACCTTTGGTGACTATGATTTCGGATAACTCAAATGAAGACATGCATTTCTTTTTCTTTTTCCCCTTTGATGTGCTATCTTCCCATGAAATGCTGTTACATCCAGAACAACTGTCCACACTCTCCTCGTCAGTACAAGATTCGTAGCCACCGCTTGCATCGGTCCAGTTTAATTGCCATGTGATAATGATATCCTGCAGTCTCATGAGCTTCCTTGCAACAAACCCATTGATTAACGTTTGTGTTTGTGCTACTAAAAGAACCTACAACAGCTTTCATGAACGAATGTCGTCACAAACCTCTGTAGATCAGCTTGGCTGTAGGTTATTAGATACACTTGCCGAACTGCTCTTGCTCGCAGAACTGTCTTTGAATCAACTGAGCAGGTGGCTTTTTCTTCGTTGTCTGCGGTGCTTTCTTTTAAGAGTCACTACTTTCGTACTCCTTGAGATACAGTTATTGAATGGCTTAGCAATTTATGAAAGCAAAACAATGACTGCGAAAGTTGCGACCGGTGGTTCAGAGCAGTGCAATGGATGCACGTTTCTCTTGGTTAAGCTTGACGACAGTACCGAAATGTCTTTCAGAATGAAAGAACTTGTAACTCTTTTTATGTAAAGTGAACTTTTATGGCGACTCCTTGCAGTTATTAGAAGATAATTTGCTTCAATGGACAGCTTACCCAATGCCTTTACATTTAAATGGCACACGATCACACGACTCCTTGCAGTAGAAGATAATTTGCTTCAACGGACAGCTTACCCAATGCCTTTACATTTAAATGACACATGATCACACAAGAACGTGTGCTCATGTTAATTTCAAAGTACATAAAACCCTTATATGGTCGATGCAACACCGGTTCATATGTCATTTTCTGAAAGCGAATAGACCCACATCACCTAGTTTTGCACTTCTCTACGTAGAAAGGTGTCCAACAATTCCCTAAAAAAGCCCAAAAACCCTTCATCGGCCCTTCAGGGCCATATTTGAGCATGTTTTCCTGCTTGCTCTAAGAAAACACCAAAAATAGCGGCCATTACGTCATAACTGCAATGCAGCAAAATACATTTTGAGCGGAGGCCATTTCTAAGCCTCATAATGTAGGACATTGAGACACCTATTTTTAAAAACACCTCATAACATCGCAAAAGTATACCACTTCATGCATTGATTACATACCTAACAGAATGCCCACACAAGAGAAACCCATTCAGACAACTAGTTGCAAAAATGTTGAGACACTTCCACTAAAAAACACCCTGTTTTCCTAAAACTGTCCCCCGACAGTTACTAAACCCCAAGACAGACTCCCCTCCTTCCCCTCCCCTAAGCAATGTTGCTGGACGACATTTTTAGCGTAGCCTCGCATTTCCACAAAGACACAATTTGGCCCTACAACATTGATAAGGGGAGGGGGTGGGTGATCTCTCTTCAGTCAGAGTTTAGTGTAGTGTCTCAAGTATTTTTGCAACTGGTTGTATCTCCTTTAACTTTATGCGATATTATAACATAATAGCCAAGCCCATTCCTAGGACCTAGGGCTAAAAATAATGAGGTACAGTGTAGAAGTCTATTTGATGGAGAGTGTCTTTCTTAGGATGTGAGATGTTCCTAGTAGTGTGATCTTCTGTAAAACAATTATAGATCACTCAAGCTACAGCTTACCAGATCATCAGCATCCTCCATTGCATCATCAACTGGAGCTTCTTCTTTCTGATCTCCTCCATCTTCAAGGAACTAGAAGCAAGACATTTCCAAGCTTAAGGCCACATCAGTACAGCTCATTACTTAATGACTACAACAGTAATTCCATAGGACAGGAACATGATCTGAGTCAAGGGAAATATTTTAGGATCCAAGGTGGAACCTTTCTTTGAAGCCAAAAATTGTGTTGCATCTATTTATAAATATTTCTTAATAAATATGCATGTAGATCTAAATGTATGAATCATGTTACAAGAACTGCATTGTATCAATCCTTCAGATCAGTACTGGCTGCAGCCCACCCACCCTACACTTCCTGAGGCTTAGCCCACCCACCCTACACTTCCTGAGGCTTAGCCCAGATGAGAGCATTACACTAGTCAAAAATGTACCTCTTTCGCGTGAGTATCAGTGATGTTGCTATCAGCTGCCTCAGTTTGACTGATCAATGTCACATTTTCTATCAAAGTAAAAGCACAAATTTGTCTGGATGTGAAGTTACGACCTCCACTTGAACTACATGTAAGGCTTTTTTAGAACCATTTTGTTAGCCATATACTGTAATAAAGAACTTACATGTAATACAGCTGTAACCTCCACCATTGGGTAATAACAGGAAAATCTCAAACTTTGGCCTACAGTACTTACCACCTGAAATCATAGGGACATCGGCATGCATGAACTGCCCTTGCCAGCCCTGTCAAAATGTTTTGTAGTAGTGGGCAGCATACGTGGAGTAGTAGGCAGAAACTGCCACCAACCCTTGCATGCTAGAGAACTCCCAGTGAAGTCCAAGTGTGAAGTAAGGGGCAAGTAATTGACTATAGGCAGCAAATTTGCTGGCTGCCAGCACATTTTGACAGGGCTGGCCCTTGCGGTTCATGAAAAAAGCACGAGATGAAGATATGCAGTTCACAACAAATGAATTGGGCAAAAGGATGAAAACAAGGCACAATAGGGACAGGAAGTCTATTGTGTATTGCTGAATAGATTTTAGTTCACAAATTATCACTTAACTGGTTGGAAGAAGAGTTATCTTGGTACTAATCATAAGTAAGCCACACACCCATAGTTGCAAGGGCATGAAACATTAATTTTCTCAATGATAATTTTCCTTACTCCTACAAATCTGAGATTAAGCCGCCAAAGCGCAATGACCAAAACACCAATTCTTTATTTCACTGGATAAGCAGCTGACAATTTCTTCCACAATTATGAGAAATAATTGCTTGAAAACTAATTCAATTCACAATCTTCCTTCCCACAGCTGTGAAGACAGTGAAGCTTGACTCACCACAAGAGTAGATGTCCATTCAAAATAGCTTAGTCAATACGGCAAGGCCTCAGTTTGAGAGTTTCCCATAACGACCTTACTTTCAGTTATTAAGTACCGGTAGTTAGTATTACCTACCTTTTACCAGCAAAAGCCAAAATTCATGGCCCCTTTGGTTTATTATCTTTTCTTTCATTTCTTGAAGAAATATGTTTAACATCACAGACTCACCAGCCTACCACAAAATAAGTCAACCAGTCCAAAAATAATAATTATCATTGCAAAGACAAGCTTTGATAACATTCTGCATAAAAAACAGTTAACAGTAACACTTGCGTTACATGTTGTCTTAACTTAATTAATTGTCTAACTTTAATGTTTTAATGTCTTTGTTTTTGTGTTTTGTCAGGGCTCCATTTAAACTAGTTCTGCTAAATTGGATGCCCCTGGATAAAAAAAATAATAATAATAATAATAAAAAAAAAAAAAAAAACAGGAATAGTTCTTATCATGAGGAAGTCAAACACAATAACGATAATAGCAACTAAAATAAGATAACGTTAATTTGAGGGTAATGACAGATGCTAGACAATGATGATGGTTGTTGATGTTGATGACAATGAATTGTGGTGCAGGTGATGATAATGATGCTGACGACGGTGACACCAATGTGGTGCTCTTACCTTTATAGCCTCTTCTCTCAAAGCTTTCACGCAGTCCAGGGCTTTAGCATAGAACTGGTCTCTGAATGAGTCCAACACTAACTGCAGGATTCTATCCTTCATCTGTTTGGCAGCTGTTGAGTTAAAATAAAAAGGAAAATTATACTGGTAAAGCAGTTAACACATTATACCATTTATTCTTCATTTTGGATCCTTAAATTGTTGTGGTTTGCCATCTTTGATAATGCTTCACAGGATACCCAACATATCCCAGTTAACCCTCTACATGTACAAATCACAGACATCCCATATTCAAAGGTGGCCCACCTTCATCAAATCTGTCCTCATCCTTTCTACTAACGATAGCACGAAAATCTCCAACTGGATCAACTGTGCCAACCTGAAAACAAGTGAATTAAATTGTCCTTGTTACAAACGTTTCTCAGCCTGAAAGATACAAGTGCAGTTATTGCCAGTGGGTGATCAATTTGGCTTTAAAGGAAACCATGTGTTCCTAGTTTTGAACGTTAATTAATTTGTACAATTCATGGATATTTCTGTCCTGATAAAACATATGCCAAGTGGATTTTACACGTCATGGCTGAAAAAGAATTAAATAATATATCTATCAACAATGTAAGGACATTACAGTGTACCTGAGTGACCTCTCCTTTTGCCAAACTTGCCATGCTAAAGTCAGTTTCATCATGATCATCTGTTCTACTAACTGAAGGTTCACCATTCCTCTCAGCATCTCCACTGGTGATAAAATAATGAGATATTTATTTTATTAATATTATTTTTTGCCCTGAATACACCTGCAAGTCAAACAGCACAACAGCATAACAGACTCAGTTACATTGTTCTGAAGACATTTTCAGCAGCTGTGTCTTTTTTCTTCTGCTCAACTTTTTCCAGCCGGAACAAGTCCTGAAAAAGCCAAGAATGAACTATTGACATAGTGAAAAACATAGCATTAACTTCGCTATGTCAGCAGTACACACCAAATGGGTAATTCATCATAAATTCATCATAATCATACAAAAGAAGGATTAATAAATTGTACATTTAGGACTGTAAAATACAGCATTCTGTTTACCTTCACTTTGGTGCACTGAGGGGCACACCTTGCTTTGAACTCTGCACTAGGCTCCAGGTAACTGTATTTAAATTAAATAAAAATGTACAGGAATTAATTAAGGCAGCCACATCAGAGCCCACTATTATCTGTACAGCATATAGTACATGTATGGTACTCACAGCTTGCAACTATAAGAAGAGTGTAATAATGTTTTCAATGTTCACCTAATTAGCTACATGTAACCCTAACCCTACATCATACATGCTGTAATAACAGTGATGCTGATGATGATAATGATGATGATGACCACCATTGTTGTTGTTGTTGTTAATTGCATGCATTTATTGTGGTATAACTACAGTGTATATGGTAAATTTTACCTTGCAATCACAGGATCCAGATCTGGTAGAGCAGGGTCATCTGGGTTCAGGGCACGGTGTTGAATGCACTGAAAGTAATCACATTCCTTTCATAAGAATTACACCAGTCATGTGACTGACAAAGCCGCATAATAATATTATTATAATACTGTCATTAGTAACATGGCACTGTAACCAATAACTCAAATTTAATCACTCACCTGGAAAACTCTTTGTCGTACTGGGTTAAAAGTGGTTTTACATTTCAGTGCCTCTATGGGTTGGTTATCTTCATCTCTGCATGATTGATCAAATGCAGTAGGTATTAATCAAATGCAGTGGAATCAAATACAGTATGTATTAAACAAAATAATACAGTAGGTATTAATTTAATACAGTAGGTATTAATCAAATGCAGTAGGTATTAATCTAATACAGTAGGTATTAATTTAATATAGTAGGTATTAATCAAATGCAGTAGGTATTAATCAAATACAGTAGGTATTAATTTAATATAGTAGGTATTAATCAAATGCAGTAGGTATTAATCAAATCAGTAGGTATTAATCAAATGCAGTAGGTATTAATCAAGTGCAGTAGGTATTAATCAAATCAGTAGGTATTAATCAAATACAGTAGGTATTAATCAAGTACAGTAGGTATTAATCAAATCAGTAGGTATTAATCAAGTGCAGTTGGTATTAATCAAGTGCAGTAG
The DNA here is from genome assembly GCA_016490735.1 of Pachyseris speciosa. NCBI lineage: Eukaryota > Metazoa > Cnidaria > Anthozoa > Scleractinia > Pachyseridae > Pachyseris > Pachyseris speciosa. The sequence continues at coordinate 229,394 of JAEMWC010000015.1, read as the reverse complement.
GTATTAATCAAATCAGTAGGTATTAATCAAATACAGTAGGTATTAATCAAGTACAGTAGGTATTAATCAAATCAGTAGGTATTAATCAAGTGCAGTTGGTATTAATCAAGTGCAGTAGGTATTAATCAAATCAGTAGGTATTAATCAAATCAGTAGGTATTAATCAAATACAGTAGGTATTAATTTAATACAGTAGGTATTAATCAAATCAGTAGTTATTAATCAAATGCAGTAGGTATTAATCAAGTGCAGTAGGTATTAATCAAGTGCAGTAGGTATTAATCAAATGCAGTAGGTATTAATCAAGTGCAGTAGGTATTAATCAAGTGCAGTAGGTATTAATCAAATACAGTAGGTATTAATCAAGTGCAGTTGGTATTAATCAAGTGCAGTAGGTATTAATCAAATCAGTAGGTATTAATCAAGTGCAGTAGGTATTAATCAAATCAGTAGGTATTAATCAAATCAGTAGGTATTAATCAAATACAGTAGGTATTAATTTAATATAGTAGGTATTAATCAAATGCAGTAGGTATTAATCAAATACAGTAGGTATTAATTTAATATAGTAGGTATTAATCAAATACAGTATGTATTAATTTAATACAGTAGGTATTAATCAAATCAGTAGTTATTAATCAAATGCAGTAGGTATTAATCAAATACAGTAGGTATTAATTTAATATAGTAGGTATTAATCAAATGCAGTAGGTATTAATCAAATACAGTAGGTATTAATTTAATATAGTAGGTATTAATCAAATACAGTAGGTATTAATTTAATACAGTAGGTATTAATCAAATCAGTAGTTATTAATCAAATGCAGTAGGTATTAATCAAGTGCAGTAGGTATTAATCAAGTGCAGTAGGTATTAATCAAGTGCAGTAGGTATTAATCAAATACAGTAGGTATTAATTTAATATAGTAGGTATTAATCAAATCAGTAGGTATTAATCAAGTGCAGTAGGTATTAATCAAGTGCAGTAGGTATTAATCAAATCAGTAGGTATTAATCAAGTGCAGTAGGTATTAATCAAGTACAGTAGGATGGTGTTAATTAAATACAGTAGGTACATGACTTTATTAGATGCAGTAGGCAAAAGAGAAAAAACACAAAAGAGAAGCAAGAGTCACACCCTGTTTCCTCTGACAATGAACACAAACTTCACTGGCATTTTTGAAAGTATTTAATGGTGTAATTACCGCTGCGCATCTGTTAAGTCCATCGCAGAAATGAGATTATCCACAGCATCCTGTTGTTCCCCTGAACAAACAAACATGAAAGTGAATGTAATGTGTGTACATAATGTATGTTGTAATTCAATTTCATCCTTGGTTTAATTTTTTCACCCTGTTGTCATCTAATTATCATACATTATCATACATTATCATACCCAAAAACAAAGGGAGAAAAAATTTAAACCACAACATAATTATACCTTACATGAAATTCTGGAATAATAAATTATACACAAACAAGCTTTTAATAATTGTCCAGAGCTGTGACAGAGTTATTAAAGTGTATGTGTGACTCGTTGACTATACATGTAATTATAGAAAGGTGCTACACCAACCTGATGGCAACCATTTCTTGTTGGCATCAAGAGATGCAAAACTGAATTGCCGAAGATCTTCCATAAATGGCAGAGCAGTAAATAGAAGACACTGTAAATGAAAAAATTTCAATGAGCATTCCAATCAAAGGAAAGTTACTAAAGCACTTACATGTATCATCTATCAACTTGAAGGTACAATGTAGTCCTGTTTTCTAACTTAAGATTGTGATTTATGAAAAACTAATATACAGTTACAACAAGACATTTCCATGGTAGTGCTCAACATAAAAACAAAAAATAACAAAAACTTATTCAAATTGAAAAAGGAAACAGTTTAATTAAATAATGGACTAACTTCCAGTCGAGAGAAAAACAAGTTGGTAAGATCAAAGTGTGGCTTAGTAGTTGAAAGAACAAATGTACTTCCAAGAAACACCTCTTCAATCCTGGGTAGCAGCCACAACACCACTTTAATGTGGAATAATTAAGTCACATGTCAAACCACATATAATTTATAACCACACTACCTCCTTACCACATCCAGTTGTGTGATGGAACCTCCACATTCTTCACCTTCATTATCAGTTAAATTATGCAGTATGAATATTGAAACTGAATGGAAGAAGTGTTCTACATGTACAATGTACACATACCTCATAGTCTTGTTTGATGTGTGGAGCCACAAAGCCAAGCTTGGGAGGAGCATTTTTAGCTCTGCAATATCTTACAATGGCCACAGTGTCTGATTCATACATTCCATTGATAAATGCTGACAGAGCTACAGCAGCATGCTGAAAAACATCAAGTCAAATAATAATAATAATAATAATAATAATAATAATAATAATAATTAATTAACAGATATGAATCATCATTGTTCTATCCCCCTTGGAGTGGCCAAAAGTCAGAGATTAATATACTAACACTTAAAAGTTAGTTATGAATGTTTGAAGGTGGGGACATGCAAAAAGTAACCTAGTATAATTTCACATGTTGTGGTATACTAGTCAAACATTATGCTGTTTTTCTATTATGTACAGTAGCCAGGGATCTGACTCAAAATAAATTATTTCGAAAAACGAAAACAGCCCCCATCCCTTAATGGAAATCACTGTAATATATAAAACTTTGAATTCTTAAGAAGTAAAAGTTGATCATGAGTACATGTACCTGATCACCAGGCTGAGGAACAAAAGATATAACATTTTCTCCTATGTACTGGTACCTGTGAACCTGTGGAAGAAATAGCAATTACTAGTAAGCTGAAACACTTTCAAGACATCCTCATTAAGAAATCTCCATTTTTTCATTTGAATTTGAAAACAGGAATTGACTGTACTTGTACAGTGAACTGTGTGTACTTAGCTCTAACAAAAGAAAAAATGATTTAAAAACTCATTAACAAATCTATTATTGCAAATAAATATGTAATTATTCAATAAAAATAACGATGATATGTTTTTCCTGTCGGCTGAGCTTGCAAAAGAGGCAGGAAACAAAGTTCTCTCACACTGAATGGAGGACCTGGGCACGAGCCAGGAAGTCAGTTTCACATTTGGTCATATGATTTAGTTTTTGTTTTCGTGCCGACAGATATAGCAACTTGTCATGTACTGACAAGGGGTTTTAGAGCACACCCCAAACAACACAGCGGTTCACTCGAAGCAAACTTTTTATTCAACCATGCGTGCGCATGTAATTACTATATATGGTAGATGCACAGGGAAACCATAACATCTCCTCCACACAAAAACACTGATCAGTGTCTGGCTTGTAAACATGCTTAAATCACAATCTAGAAACAAACTAAACCAACAAAAAGTGTTCAATACTCGACTGTCTCTAACAAATAACAGTTCAGAGATCAAGTCTCTGTGGTGCCTTGCGCACTCTCTGGGGATACCGTTGCTCACGGACCACAGGACTGGCTGGCGTCGCTTCCGAAGGATCGGTAGCTGCAGGTGCGGGGACAGAATCCATCTCCGGTTGATCTGCCACTAGCACCTCTGGAACTGTACCAACCACACTGGGTGGTGCACTCTCTTGGATTGGCACTGGTGGTAGGCTGACCACTTCTGGTTCGCTGACCTCCACAGGATCGGGTTCAACTGCTGTCGGCCTCAGCTGGTCGATATGTCGACGCCAAATAATTCCTGGTGCCACCTGCACCTCGTACATTAGTGGACCTGTCTTCTTGACAATCAGCCCTGAACGCCACTTCAGGTCCCCTCGATAATCTCGTGACATCACCGAGTCACCAACCTCTAACTGACGACGCTGTCTACCCTTCTGGTTTGCAGCCTTGATGCTCTGCTGATGCTTTTGGTTAACCATCTTTCGGTTCAAGTTGGGTTTAACCAAATCTAGGCGAGTGCGTAATGGTCTCCCAAGGAGTAACTGTGCTGGGCTCTCAGCGGTAGTTGAATGGGGAGTGTTCCTGTAGGCTATGAGAAACTTTGCCAACTTCTCCTTCACCGGCTTTGAGCTTTGATGCATGGAACACAATGCTTGCTTCTCCCTGGAGGGCTTCAACATCCTTGTAAGATTGCTCAATAGCAATGCACTTCGTTACAGCAATGTCAAATGTCAGTTCCTCAAGTTTGAGTTTCAAAAGCTCCGACATCATTCTCTTATCTCGAATACCCGAAACCAATCTATCTCTGAGCCTTTCCAATCGCATGGCTTCATTAAACTTGCAATCGGTAGCTAGATGCTTCAGAACAGCAACATACTGACTCACCGTTTCTCCTGCGTTTCGCGCTCGGTTGTCAAACTCATACCTGGCAACTAGAGCAGATTTCTGGGGCTTCAATTGCTTTTGGAGACGCTCGACGATCGTGTCGTATGTGAGAGAATCTTCTCTTAACAATATTGGGGCCACCAAATCTTTCGCCAGCTGGTACGTTTCGGTGGGAAGATTAGTTAACAGGACGGCTTTCTTCTGTTTCAAGTCAGTCACTCCATTGGCCACAAAGAAGAATTCTAGCTGTTCTGCATACGCTTCGAAGTCAGTTCCCACTACACACTTCTGAACTTTTCCGATGTTACGAACCGGATTTTGTGCCTCATTTGCCTCGTCTCCCATCTTGAGATACCGTTTGGATCTGGTTTAGGAATGTCTTTCACTTTTTCTGCAGTAAAAATCCCTTAAGATCCCGTCCTCGTCACCAAAATTGTCATGTACTGACAAGGCGTTTTAGAGCACACCCCAAACAACATGGCGGTTCACTCTAAGCAAACTTTTTATTCAACCATGCGGGCGCATGTAATTACTATATATGGTAGATACACAGGGAAACCATAACACAACTGTTTTCTTGTCAATAAAGTGTTGTTGCATCGTTGCATGGCAGACAAATGGCATTCAATGTGTGAGAAGTTTCATTTTGTTTGCAAAACAATAATTGCATGTGTAATGCAACCAAAAATTAACATTAAGAGGCTAAGTATGAAAGATAAAATGAGAAAGATCATGTAACCACAGAAGAGCACAATTCAAGTAGTGTTGGGACATAATAATGTATTCTCAATAGCTACCGTGAGTTCCTTGCTATTTCATGTGCTTCTTACTGAGTTTTCAGTTAATCCACCCAATGCCACGGTTTATCCTGGTTATCATCATCATCATCATAACTGTCTTCGCTGTCATCATCATCGTCATCATCATTATATTATGTCACTAAAGCATTAGCATTGGCATGATTCTTATCATTTACCGGTTCTGTTGTTGTTGTGACCATAAATATCATTATAATAATATAAATTCTTCTTTGTTTTTTTTTTTGTATCAAAAAGGCACATCACAGTTGACTTACATTTTCATTTGCAGTAAAGCACAGCACCTGCAAACACCGTTCTGTTGGGAGTTTCATGCTGTCTTTGTCAATCTTAGTCAATGGAACCAATGTCTTACCATAACGATAGCCTGACATGAACAGAAAACTCAGCATCTGAGTCAGAATACAATGTATATAAACTAAAATAATAACAGTTTAATAGTATGATAGTACCTACAATTTCATAGCTTCACTAAATAATTTGATTACCTTGTGCAACATTTTCTTTATCAATTTGATTACCTTGTGCAACATTTTCCTTATCAACCTCTGTATCATCCTCATCGTTCAAATGATAAGACCTCTGCATCTGTACCTCCATAGTTTCGGGGTTTGGTGACATCTGTGACACTGCTGAAAGCTTCTTCCATGATGCTAGCTTCTCTTCTTTCACCTTCACATTCATTTAAAATCAACATTTAGAGTCAGAGGGATCCCATGTGTGGAACTTGCAATCAAATGATACCTTCATTTAAATTTTAATTAGCAGAAGACTACATGTTACCCTGCTGTAACCATAAACATTTATTTTTAACTGTGAACCAATCTCCAGTGGGCCTCGGAACACTGTGACTTGTTTGATTGATCTTGTCTGGAAAAAACTCAGCATTGGGAGAACATGACTGAAGATTGAAAAACAAAAACATAAAACACATATTACTACACCAATGTGAAAATATCTGAAATTACATTGGACTCATAAAAACATAAAATACATATTACTACACCAATGTGAAAATATCTGAAATTTATTACATTGGACTCATAAAAACATAAAATACATATTACTACACCAATGTGAAAATATCTGAAATTTATTACATTGGACTCATAAAAACATAAAATACATATTACTACACCAATGTGAAAATATCTGAAATTACATTGGATTCATAAAAACATAAAACACATACAGTACCGCTCTAAACTATCCCCCCATTAGGACGCGGTATTTAAACCTCATCTTTGCCGATGTTGTTTGCTGCGAATCCATCGCGGAATCACCGAAACCAAAACCGCGGCAATACCGAAAGCAACTGAAAGCCACGGTGAAATTGCCGCGGTAATGTCTCGGTAAAAGACAACAGTAACTAATTACTAACTATTGTGAACGTATTGTTAAAATTTTGTCTCACATTTGTCCCCCAAGGATTCAGTGAACAAAACAGTATGAAAACAAATACAAGCTCTTAATGATAGCTGAGTTAATCTTTTGTCTCACGATTGAGTCACAAAGATGTGGATCGCAACGTTTCAACCGCTATACTGCTGGTCTTCATCAGGCGATGGTGTCGACTGGTTGTGTGTGAATAATAGGGACTTTAAGCAAGGACTATGGTAGCGTCTAGTAAGGTGACCGCAAGTAATTTTGCTTCCCGTCACATGTCATTGGCCTGGTTTCTAGCCATAGTCAGCTCGCCAAATACATAGGAATCATGGCAGGCCGGAGTGGAAAGTATGTAAGTCTGTTGATGTATTTTCCTGCACTGTACATGCTTCGTATGCCAGTGTTTGAACCTAAACGGCAACATACAGATATTTTATCCCTTTTTGGCCGTCGTTAGTGATTTCTCAAAAAACATTTCTCGATTTTGAGCACTAAATGCAGTGGGAGGTGTGAAACTCAAACAACATGTTTCTGGCGAGCTGTGAAAGCTTTCGCGATTCTTGGCACGCCTTTTCCAAATAATCGAATTCGGAGACCTTTCATTATGGAAATATTTTACTTCTAGGAACTTGTATATTAGCAACTGGGCGAGGAAAGTGCATGACTGGAAAATCAAGTTTGATTAAAGAACACGATAGAGACATACTGCTTCCTCGAACCCAATCCTCCACCATTTCAGAACATAGCAACGCGACCAGACATTATCCGCTCTGGGACGAAGTTAAATTTATTGACCGAGACCCACATTGGTACACCTGTAGGGTTAAAGAGGCTATTCACATAAGACTTCACCCTAACAACATCAACAGGGACAGTGGAATTGAAATTCCTGAAGCGTGGATGCCCACGATCAAACACCACAACAGCTGATCAGTACCAAAGCGGACCACTGAGGGAACAATTTCTAGTCTGAACGACAAGGATCGATATCCTCTAATCAACAACAGCCTAAGTGAGGATCGAAACACACCAATCACCACCAGCCACGGTGCTTCTTATACTCACACGCAGCCAGTCGACACCATCGCCTGATGAAGACCAGCAGTATAGCGGTCGAAACGTCGCGATCCACATCTTTGTGACTCAATCGTGAGACAAAAGATTAACTCAGCTATCATGTTATAATTTTGTTGTTTTTAGGCGCATAGAATGGAGTCGACAAAATGATGTTGTGTTGTGTACAGAAATAAAATTTACACCGTGAGAAGGAAGAAGCAAATCTCCTATTTCTTTGACATATGGCATGACGTACCCACTTCTGCCACTTCACCAAAGAGAAAAAGATTATAACGTTTCGTACAATGCGACGTAGTATGGCTTGCTTAATGTAAAGAAGAGCTTCAAATTTCCGCAGAACTATACGTTCTCGTCCCATTCTTCTGCAGTCAAAACCCGCCGTACTAGACGCTTCTGTAGTCCATGCTTAAAGTCCCTAATGTACAGATTAAGGAACACAATAGAGACATACGGCTTGCTCAAACCCAATCCTCCGCCGTTTCAGAACATAGCAACGCGACCAGACATTATCCGCTCTGGGACGAAGTTAAATTTATTGACTGAGACCCACATTGGTACACCCAAAGGGTTAAAGAGGCTATTCACATAAGACTTCACCCTAACAACATTAACAGGGACAGTGGAATTGAAATTCCTGAAGCATGGATGCTCACGATCAGACAACACAACAGCCAATCAGTACCAAAGCAGACCGCTGAGGGAACAATTTCTAGTCTGAACGACAAGGATCGAAATCCTCCAATCAACAACAGCCTAAGTGAGGATCGAAACGCACCAGTCACGACCAGCCATGGTGCTTCTTATTCTCACACGCAACCAGTCGACACCATTGCCTGATAAAGACCAGCAGTATAGCGGTCGAAACGTCGCGATCCACATCTTTTTTACTCAATTGTGAGACAAAAGATTAACTCAGCTATCATTTGAAACCATGATGACGAACACCTTTCATAAGAAATAGAAGCTCTTACTTTGTGGAAAGCTAAACGATGGGAGTCAAGTGTCTGATTTAAAAAATAAAACATCTCTTAGTTTGAGTCACACTAATTTTCAAAGTTTCTCGTAGTAACAGAAGTTCTCGTCTTATCTTTCCTGCTTTCGCTGCTTAATGTTCAACGCGATAAGCTTCTTCCTCAAAGATATGTCAGCGTGATAACAAACAATTGGTGCAGCTGTAGGTCGTTTTTAATGGCGAGGAAACTTAAAGTAAAATGTTGCCCTTTATCTGCATTCTTCCATGATCAAGTGATGATTTGAAAACTTGTTTGGTTAGTTTGCTTTTACAAGACAATCGCTATTACAACTACAGTTGATTACTGAGCGCGAAGTTTCGCAAAAGTAACAACAATTGGTGTTTTATGAATTATCTGATAAGAATAGTATTTCCACGTGCGTTGATCGAGACAGCAAAGTGAGAAATATCCAGACAGCCATTGTGGGAATCCTCATGTGCTTGAAGCCTTTTCCTGGTTGCTGTGTAAAAGGATTTGCTTTCATTCTCCAACTTTTACGTTTTGACTCAACCGGATGCTTAGGTAACAAATTTATGGTGGTGCGAGGGATTCCTTTTGATGAACCCTATCACACGGCAAGAAGTACAATAATCATCTCACGTGAAATACGCCTCTGATGATTTTCAAGGTCAAATGATTTTTTAACTTCGACAGCCTCCGAAAAATATAGCTTGTTTATTTCGTCTTCGTTCTGGGCCTCTACACATCGAGCAAAATAATTTTGAACCGCAAACTTCGACTGACAAAATGCGTGTTGCGTTACCATATGCAAATACATAAATATCTTGTTTCGAGGTACACTGTATGCAAATTTTTGGCGTGAACTCTTGATTCATCCAGCAAACAGATCATGGTTTCTATGTCCTTTAATAAAAAGATCTGTGGCCGTTTTAAATGTAAGCATTTAGTGTGCAATTGCTTGTTTGTGTTCTTCGAAATTCCAGTTATTTTCTGTTCGCTAAAATTTATGTATCCCAACTGTTTACCTGTAAGCTAGCAAGGGAGCCCGGTGACAGAGATAACGCAGTATTCGACAACAGGTTCACAATCAAGTTTCCACTTTTGAAGCTGTTCATATAGCATTAACATTACACCAAGAAAATTAGCAAAAGTTATAAACTTGTTTTAGATTTTTTTCATTTGTCGATCGAAAAATAAGTCTAAAAGCGCATAAATATTTTACTCATGTTTGATGCCGCCGAATCGTTGGAATCAAATCCCTCTGTATAAATGAACCAAAGTATAAGACTTAAGCTTAAACGTTTTTCCGCACAAGTATATTACTGCTTTAAAATATTATGTTCCCAAACACACATGTTTTACTTGTCCTTCCTTTCCTTAGCTAAACTACATAAGTGTTCATCCAATTGCCCACTTCGAATTTCTTCTAATAATGAAATATGACCTGTGTAAAATTTTCAACACCTCACTGTGAAAGTTTGCTCTTTGTTGCTATGTAAAGACCGTAAAACAAAGTATACAATAGCCTATTCAGTTCTGCTGCGTCCTTTCAACCGCGAGTCTACTGCGGCATAAGTCAACCGCAAAAAACTGAGGTTTTCGAATTGGTTAGACAAGGTTTTGCCTAGGTGGAACCGAGGCACAGTGCCGCGAATCCACCAAGGCAAAGTCGCGGTAAATGGGGCGATAGTTTAGAGCGGTACTCAGTGTTTTCAAAAGCAGCCGGCGCCCGACGCATGTCACCGGCTACATGGAGCGTTAGCGCCTGGTACTTTGGTATTCCAAAGTATGAGTTGATGTAGAAGATGAAGGGATCAAAATTTCAGCCCAAATTAAAAAAGCAATACCTATGGATTAATGTTAAAGATAAAACATTTTGTTCTTTCTGACTGTTCACGTTCCTGCATCACAGATTACTGTGGACCGGAAACCAGCCGCGGAAACCATTTGCGTTTTCTCACGGAAAACTGACATTTGACCCTGCTATTTGACAACTTGTTTCTTTCTCCACATCGTGTATGAAACAGTATTTACTGCTAATAAAGTATACAATGAACTAAAAGTAACTTTTTGGGCCTGAAATGCACCAGACTGCACCTCAGAGCAGACAGATTTTGAAAATTTCCAGGGGGACGCCCCCTCCCCCCACCTTCCCCCATGCAGCTTGACGTGGCGCGTTAATGTTCCGGCTATTCTGCATTTTCCCCCTTGTACTTTCCCCCATTTTGAAAACCCTGGGTACTGTATTACTACACCAATGTGAAAATATCTGAAATTACATTGGACTCATAAAAACATAAAACACATATTCGTATTAAAAGAGGTTTCTTAAAACAAAACTGTAAAAACGAACGATAAAATCCGACGTTTCGGAGTAGTCATGACTCCATTATCAAGGAAAATATAAACGAGATCATGCAAATTACAGCACTTAAAGCGATTTTGGCGCGAAAAAATTAACATAAGAGGGTGCGAAGATTATACAAATACTTTCGCACGAATGGAGTCTGATTGCACGTTGAGATTTGGCTTTAAAGCTCTTATAAAAAGCATTTCGTACACTAAGCAGTCAAATTTAGTTTTGCATTTCTTAAGCACTTGGAAACACTTTAGCAGGTCCTGAGGCATTGTTCAGTGCATGTTCTTGTAGTGTTTGGCAATGGCGGAGGATTGTTGTTTGTGTCCTTTCACACGATTATGTAAATGTCCGCGTGTGTAGCCTACATAACCCACATCGCACAGGTCACATTGAAAACCATAAACAACACACTGCTGATTTACAATTGGTGGTTTTGTTTCTTTGATATTGAGTTCTTGTTCAATTTTCCGGCTCACAAACACGGGCTGGATGGTGGTATGTATTTTTAGGCTCAAATCATTAAGTTGTTTCCTCACACTATCCGCTGAGATTTGGTCTTTGAATGGTAAAACCACTCAAATCGTGTCATCTGTCTCTTGAGATGGTGATAAAGGTTGCTGCTGATCGCAAACCTTCGAGTCAACGAAACTTTTGATGGTAGAATTAACAAGATGTTTAGGATACTTCAGCCTTGAGCCAAATCTCAGCGGATAGTGTGAGGAAACAACTTAATGATTTGAGCCTAAAAATACATACCACCATCCAGCCCGTGTTTGTGAGCCGGAAAATTGAACAAGAACTTAATGTCAAAGAAACAAAACCACCAATTGTAAATCAGCAGTGTGTTGTTTATGGTTTTCAATGTGACCTGTGCGATGCGGGTTATGTAGGCTACACACGCGGACATTTAAGAAATGCAAAACTAAATTTGACTGCTTAGCGTACGAAATGCTTTTTATAAGAGCTTTAAAGCCAAATCTCAACATGCAATCAGACTCCATTCGTGCGAAAGTATTTGTATAATCTTCGCACCCTCTTATGTTAATTTTTTCGCGCCAAAATCGCTTTAAGTGCTGTAATTTGCATGATCTCGTTTATATTTTCCTTGATAATGGAGTCATGACTACTCCGAAACGTCAGATTTTATCGTTCGTTTTTACAGTTTTATGTTTTAAAACACATATTACTACACCAATGTGAAAATATCTGAAATAATTACATTGGATTCATAATTCCTTACCTAAGATCACTGGAAATGCAAAGAGGAAGGAGCCTCATGTAACCCAAGGCCTTAGAGGAAGGTAAGAAACTGAATTTCCAGAGGAATGGAGGCTCCAACCAGAAAAACCCTCTGAGGGAGTTGAGAGGTTATGAACAACTCAATAATTGAACATACATGTACCTGAAAGAATACGTCTCTCCATCCAATGTTTCCAATAACTGCTTCATGCAATTTTCTCCAGCCACCTGTAATGAGATTGTTATCATAAAAACTATATGTCTTGAATAGCAAAGGTCAGACTGTTCAATGTTATACATATAATTACCTGGTTTAATCAGAAGATTTAGTAATTACTGTCACCATGTAACATGTTTGAGGTCACCCCTCCCATGAGTCTTGTGGCTTCCTGAGGTCTCCTTGCCATTAACTTAGGTGTAATACTTGTAAATATTATGAAGATGGCAAATAAATGAATAAATAAAACACCCAGTGTGTACTGCACAAAGATCTAGTTTATTCAAGTGATCAAAATGGTAATTCAGTATCGGATATCATTTCGCAATGCTCAATCCCCATGTACTTGTCAAAAGATACTATTAATAAAGGAACTAAACTGTTGACTGATAAACCTAGTTAACAATGATCAAACACGTAGCATTTTGATAAGCCATCCCCCTTTTGTACTTTCACTCTTGTAATTACACGTATTACCATTACCATTATTGCTACTGTTACTATTAGTATTTTTATTAACCCATTGGCACCCGTGCCGGCCAAAACCGGCCGTAAAAAACTCCCATGCTTCAAAACATTGCAACTTTCTCAATCGCACGAATATTGCCTTAACTGTTAGTTGTGAGCACGAAATGGAATGCCCTTTAAATTTGGATATCCAATAAATGCAAGAAACGTAGCGATTTTTACCAAATATGGCCTTTTGAGTTTGGACAAGAACGAAACTGACCGTTTTTAACATCAAAGAGAAACGACAAAAATGCTCCTTTTTGCCGTCATGTTTTTTAAGGAAATCATTGCCGAAAAACCAAACCTCAACCATCATAACGAAATTCAGTCCTTTTTCTAGCTTAGAAATGACTTTTTTTTTTTCATATTCCTCTCCCGAGCATAGATACAGCCTTTTGTTCCAGTGCATTCGGGCCTTTCCGCCATTTTCAACATCTAGACCACATTGCATGCTGGGAAATGACGAGAATTTTTGACAGCACCCGTTCCTTCTCCCAATTCTTTCACACAGCCACTCCGACCCACTGCCAAAAATTCCTGCTTGTGGTCATCTTCAGTACTCAGAAATTCCAAAATATGTGGCAGTAGGTCGAGAAATTCATCAATAGTCCAGTCCCAAAGGTACTAAGTGTTCGACCGGCCAAATTCCCAGTTCGTCGAGTAACAAGCCAAATTCAACAACAAAGTACATCACGTTGCTCGATTCTTTGAGAAAGTGGACTCTTAGCTACCGTCACGCTTAATGATGCTCATCAGGCAGCCGCTAAAGATGAAAAATGGCTGTAAATTTAGCAGAAATCGCAAGCAAACCGAACTTGGGCCATTGTTGTTGCTTCACGGATAAAAAATAGCTACATCAAAATGACGTTTTCAGAAACCTTGAGCCTCCAGTGCCTTAGGACAGCACCACTTTTCCCTGGCAGTTCAAATAAAGAGTCACGAATTGTTATTCATCGTTTATAGGTGGAAAATCACTCCGAAAATGTAAAAACCTCCGGTAGTCAATGGGTTAAGGGCAGTGTTCCAGATAAGAGGGGAGTCTCGGGTCAAAAACCCTACAAGGTCAGCTATATGACCCAACAAATTAATAGAAAATTTATAATAATTTGGTGGGAGCACTGGAAATTTGGTCCGATGGAATTCCTTGTTGACACCGTGCCTTAAAATCTTATCTGGAACCCTGTAAGGGGATTGTTGTTGAAAAAGTATGTGGGTTGATAACTACTGTAAACACAAACAAAGGGACAGATGTCAGTACTTGCAGGGTAAATGTACAGTCATGTAACTGAACCTGTTGTGGAGTCCTTTGTTTTCTGTGGACAGCTGAGGTTGATGGATCACTGCCATCAGTATCATTCCCACCATCACCGGTGCCGTCATCATGAAGATCTGGTCCTCTGTTGTAAATTAAAACACACACACACTGAAACAGTTCAAAATAAATACATGTAGAGACTCTACATACAGTAGCCAAAGACTATACAGAAAAGGTATGAGCCATGATTTGATCACCATATAATAAACAATGGTTTAAATCCACTTTTTGCTATTTGTACATGCTTGAATACATATCATGTTTTCTCCCAGAGCTCAGTGAGTCCACCTAGAGGGGCTTGCACATACATGTACATATAAAAATAATAACATTTTGAATTAATGGCAACAGCTACATGTATCCTTACCTGTAATAACAGTTAGGTAATATAATTACATGTAACAACAAAATTATAATAACTGACAGATTTATAGTAGCTAGTATTTTGATGACCCACAAATAATGCTACTTACAGTGTGAGACAAATAGTGCAACATGACTCACATTAATGTTAAGTGAATCTCTAAGCTCTTCAAACCTTCTGTGATGGCCTCCAGTTGATCATTGCCAAAGGGTGAACCAAGATCAGAAAAAATGTAAATCTTCTTTTCACATTTGCCCCTAAAATGAATCTCAGAATAATTAATACCAAATCCAGTGCATTTCATTCATTGAACTTAGAATAAAACAAAGCTCTTAGAAAAAAATAATAACCTCAGGGCTGTTATTAGTTTAGAAGCAGGCGTAATGAAATTTGTAACTTATAACATCTGATCTTTCTAGATGTGAACATTGTTTACATGTATTTATAAAGCAACTATCACCCATAACATGAACTGAGTGCAGGTGTAACAAGTGTTTCGGGTCACAGCCCCTAATGATGGCCTGCAGAGCTTAAGACAACAATCTCACTTGGTTTCCTCTCTTAACAAGTCCATGCCAACAACAATTGCATCAATAACTTAGAATGAGAGTTAAGGAAGGAAAGAAGAACTCAATTCCATGGCTTTGACAAAAATAATATTGATTACAGTACAAACTGGAATTTTTTTTTTCTGTGTGTTATTTGTAGTTTTGCTGTATTATGTAAACTGTATTTTTCTCAAGTATTTCCAGTATTTAGTGCTTGAAGATGTTAGTTTGAAAGATAAACACCATATGTTGAAATTTAAACAAGTTAATTGAGAATGTACAAATGTTCTGTATTTGCTAACATTGCTACATGTACGGTATATATAAGCAAAATAATATTTAATATGTCAAGTAACAAATTGCTAAAAAGAGAACTGAAAGGATACAGTCTGTTTCCACATTGCCTACAATAAAAATAATAAATTTTATTAATTAAAAAGTTTAAGTTATAACAGAGAAATTAGTTTGCACTATGTACATGTCGGGTTACTTCTCTAACTTGAATTCTCCAAACTCATGCAACTGAAATGAAAGACATGTGGGATGCGGCCTCATCCAAAACAGACAGGTGTAAGGCTTTCTTCTCCACACTTGCCCATTGAATTAACTGAATATTTGGCACAAAATATACTTAATAATTTTAACCTTTATAAGTCATTACCACTAAATCATTAAATTTGATTATGTCTGCCATTTACCAGGTGTGATCTGACTATGTACAAACTGAAGCATTTCCAAGTCTGGTAAACCAAGATGACGTGCCACAGTGATGTTGTCATAACCTTCTCCTTCCCCATTCAGCCGATTAGAAGTTCCTGTTGACAAATTAACAGTAGAATTAAGAGTTGTATAGAAAACACAAAATGGTACACAAGGCCTACACACAGCAAAAGTAGGGCATTACAAGCTACACTGTTAGTGAGCCAGTAGTGAGGGATTTCACCCAAGCTAAAAGAGAACCACTGCTGACTACTTTGAGAGAAACACAAAGCATTAGCAATACTTAATAGAACCTGGTAACAAGTATGTTGCTATGGTGACATTATAACCACTATCATAATGTGTAGTTCTGGCAGCACATCAACCCTGCAAAATTTCAACCTTGTAGACTTAGTACTTGCTCAGAATTTCCATATTTTGTGATTTTACTTCATTTTGTGTCCACCTTGTGATGTCACAAGTCCTCTAATTTGCATAAATCAAAATTTTGAATAACTCAGCAACCAAGAGTGCTATCACAATAAAATAAATGCCGTTCTTCATCATTTTGAAAGCTCTTTCGAACAAGCTAATGAAAAATTTTGTGTCATATACAATTTAAGTCTCCTTTTCTTTGATCATTCACTGCCTTCTTTAATTTAATTCAGGGCAACTTTGTATAACGCTATTAAATAAACCAATAGTATCTACATGACACACATGCTGACATGAAGGGTGTGGTTTTCTTGCAGTTTAGTCTGAGATATAGGGTAAGGAATTCTACAATATGGAATTTTCTGGGGTCAGAGTACATAGATACATACATACATACATACATATTCTTTTTGGCTGGCTGGTCTGTGCCAACCCATGTGACCGTGGACCTGCCATAGAATCCCATCTAGGCACCTAATACTGATTACTCAGTAAAATTTACAGCGTTAAAAACTTAAAGTGAAGCTGGCCTAAAAATCATGAAATTATATTGATCTGAAAGACAAGAGTCATAAGAAAAATTAAAAGTACAAAAAGCCAGGCTCTTTTGATGTAATTACACAATAGATAAATTTAAGTTACATACCTTCTGTGCCAAACAGAATTAAAGCAAATTCATCTTTTGTGTTTGCAAACATCTAGAAGCAACAGATTTCAACAAAACTTTACAAAATAGTTCCACATCAAGTACAAGCAAAATATTTTTAAGGATATTTATTCATTGAATAACTCACCAGAGTTTGAATGATGTGTCAAGTTTGCTGGTGTGACATATCAACAATATTATTTCATTGATCAACAGTCATGTCACTGTGGTGATTTTAGGAAAATTAAGTGGGTGATCACACGTTCTCAAGGAAGCCAATATAATTATGCCAGTTAGTTGTACCTGCATTCATGTAATGATAATATTAATAAATAATGATAATGATAAATAATTCATACACACATTAATATCTTATTTCTTGTAATTAGAAGCAAGGCTCCACTGTGAATCCCTACCATTTTGCCTTCCTTTCCATTTCTTCTCTTGGTTATTTGCTCAATATTAGTTATGGTGGGTGCTTTTTATTACAAATTAATAAATAAATTAATAAAATATATATTATAACATATCTAGTAAATTTGTGTAATCAAATTCAACTGTGCAACACAGGGAACCCAGACAATCTGTTTGTGTGACCCTCTGTTATTTTATAGTAAATATATGGGATTTACCGTATGTTTCATGCTTTAACGACTAATCACTAAATATATGTATTGAACAACGCTAAATAAAAGTTAAATTGTTTATAACCGATTCAAAATAGGTATGGTGGTGGGGAAGTTTAATAAGTTATTATTTAACGGCATCCAATCAGAAAAGAGGCAATCAGCAGGACGGTTTCCAGCTGCCACATGAAGATCTTGCTACGCATTTCGATCACTTGATTTTGAATTTATTCGAGGGCTAGTTCGGGACCGCTTGGGCGGATTTTCAATCGAGAGGCAAGAGAAGAAGCGTGAATGTTTCGGCCTTTATGTTGTATGGTTTGGAAGCTGAGCGATGCGATTTTCTGGTGAAAAATCGCCTCGGTGCTGGAGCCATTCAAAGGTCTTTCCACCCTTTTCGTTTCTTATGAGGCACAGTCGGCGGCGAAGACAAAACCCGACAAAATCGCTTAAAATATCACTATTGAGGCAAAAGGATGACAGTACATTACAGGTAAGGTAATTTAACTTTTATTTAGCGTTGTTCAATACATATATCTAGCGATTCGTCGCTAGAACATGGCACATATGGTAAATCCCATACATTTACTATAAAATAACAAAGGGTCACACAAACAGATTGTCTGGGTTCCCTGTGCTGTGCAAGTGTACTTCCTATTCCCATTGTGCACGCTGATGACATCAAATTTAAACTACTGCGTTGAAAATGTTATAAAACAATTGGTTCTTGCATCAAGAAGCTAGAGTTGCTCTTAGCTATGTCTCAACCAACTCTTACACATCTTTCGTACTCTCCAAACTTTCCGAGTGCTTCACACATATCTCAATGAATGCACAAAGATGCATGAACCAATTGCTAATTAACCACTGTATATTACCCAGACCTTAATCATGACAGTGTGCCATCAGAGTCCCCTCCTTACCTTTCTCTGTATGATCATATTAATGGCCTTGACTGAAGTCTCTAAGGGGGTGGCATGTCCGGGGGGAGCTTGACACATGGATGGTCCCACATCCAGAATAATAACCACAGCATCCTGCATCATCCATTACGATAAGTTAGTGTTCATGAGTTTTACAGTTCGCGAATCCTCTCTTCGTAAAACTCCTCTCTTTATAGATTAAGCTTACTATTAATTTTTCTAGCTTTTTCTCAAATCTGCAAGTTCTAAAGGACGACTGCGGCCTAGAATCTCGCTAATAGCCATACTGTACATGTCTGATCTGTCCAGATCTGCCATTTACATGTATAATCTGAACTTATTTCAGCTTATTTGGCTGTTGTTATATGCCGCAAATTATCAATTAGAAACACTGCATCCTGTACTTTTCACCACATTTATGGACCGATCAATGTAAAAGTAAAAACTCTCGACTATTTTTCGAACTTGAAATAACCTTTAAACAGCGGATCTTGCTCACATGCTTACATATAAATGATATATTTCACAATTCGGAAGCAGGTGCCTCATATTACAATTAATGTAAAAATATAGCGATCTTAGTGCCTTGGAAATGCCGCAAATCTGCTACAAAATCGCCACAAACAAAACTCACCTTTGCAGCCGCCATTTTGTGGTAGTGACGTCACGTGTTCGAGCATAGACTTGCTCGCTGAATTTCCCGCCAAAAACAATGGCTTCACGCAATCCTCCTCAAGGCATCGTTTACACGGACGCGGTTTCCAATCGACACGGTTTCATGACCTTGAAACCGCATCAAAAACGACACGGTTTCAAAGTGTTTACACGGAACCTATCCATCTATTTGAATACTTGAGAAGAAACCTAATTTGGTTCAGGTTGCAGTGAAGACCACGGACGTTTGAATGGCCAACTGTAATTGAGCACTTCTTTTATTCCTAAGAGGAGATAGCAGATCGAGTAGCTGGTCTTCTTGATTACACGTGGGGCCAGGATTGAGCTCGATATCACCGCAGAGTAGCGTTTTCTGGACGAACGATGTCCTCAAAAGTTGGAAGGTAGCTGTCGACGAAGAAGACGAGTATCTGGCAATTCTCGAACTAAAAAAGCTCCTTGATGATAGACCAATATGGCCGCCAGCCGGAGGTAATGTAGGAGAACAGGAGCTGTTTATGAGGCCGCGTGGAAAGTAGCAGTCAGAAACATCATCTCGTTGTATTAAGGAATTTATCAGATATCGGTTTGGGCCCTTATTAGACGCATCAATAGGATAAAATAGGATAAAGAAGGCCAATATCACAGAGGTTGGAAAAACGTGACCGTTCGCCATTTTGACACGTGATGTCTGATCCTCATGTCTGATCCTCATGATGTCTGACTTTTTCGTCGATACTCTGGAGCGTATCGACGAAAAAGTCAACATTTCAAGACATCTCTGCCTGTTATTACGATATGCCTTTGGTTTATAGAGAGTAAAATATATGAAAGCTGAAAAAAACGAACTTAAATTGTGATTGTGCAAAAAAGCGCTGCACTCCGTGCGAAGTTCACCATATTTACCCCTCGCGAGCCAGTCAATTTCGCACCAAAATAAGTAACCGTTTTCAAATCGATGCGGTTTCGCCGTTTACACGACTAATGAAACCGCATCGTTTTGAAAACGCTCCACTTTTGAAAGCGTTTTCAAAACGACCCGGTTCTGATAACGAACTCGACCGGCGCCGTGTAAACGAAAGGCGTAACCGCATCGAAACCGATGCGGTTACAAATGAAACCGCGTCCGTGTAAACAGTGCCTCATACAATGAGCTGCACGTGCAAATTGGTGTTGAACATCAGAAACGTCAAGTTTTGTAGTCCATTTACCCGGGAGTGTATCATTTGTTCCTGAGGGTAGACAACCTTTAATAGAAGCTAGATGTCTGATTGGCTGAAAAATCTGAACTGAGCAGAGCCTTCATACAAACTGTATATATAGAGTCGCTTTTAGCCGCCCAGAGTCTGGGGGGAGGGTACTCCCTATACGTCCTAAACAGGGTATACAATTTAAAGCGAGTTGTCCTGAAAAGGGTCTGGACCCGTCCTAGACAGGGTATCGTTTCAAGATCAAGACTGTCGTCGACTATATATATATAGCCTGCGAGCAGGCTCTCCAGTTCTTTTGTTGCGGCGTGAATCATGCGGTCACATCGCAACATAAAAACTGGAGAGCCTGCTCGCAAGATTCAGTGGATCATCGGTGAACATTACACCATTTTCAGGACTTACAAAAATCACTTGTCTAAACGAAAGAGTGTGGATCTACGATGTCGTCCTTTGTCCTAAACAGGGTCTGAAAATAGAGGGCGTTGCCCTACCCCCCCCCCCGGGTTTTAGCGAAATGGTTTTTGGTTTTCTTTTCTACAATTATATAAATTATGGAGAGAAAGGGCGGAAAGGATTTAGGAATTTTTTTCCTCGATGCGTCGTTCTTTTCTTGCTTAAAAATCCAGTTTAGTTTGCAGGAAAGTTCTTTTAAGGCTTTGCCCACCCCTCCCACCCCCAAGTAAAAAATTCCTTTCTTAGCTCCCCATTCCATGATCTGTATAACCAATGTAATTGCCACAGTTAGCTTGTTTACCTCTGCTTTAGCCATTTGTGGTGAACAATTTCTAAAAACACTCGACCATATTCTTGAATACGGTTTTCTATTTTTAACGATTCCCTATGGAATCCCAAAAAGGTGGCGCTATCAGGGTGTCTATTCATTGTGAATGATATATGAAATGAATCATATATGAACTGCGGAAATGAAATCAAATGAAGAATGATCCCCGCAGTTGTGAACGCAATTTATGCAATTGCGAAAAGAAGCCTGAAAAAAATTTCAGGCTTCTTTTCGCAATAGCATAAATTGCGTTCACAACTGCGAGGATCATTCTTCATTTGATGTCTATTCATTCCAGCTATTTTCGATTTCCTGGTTTTTAAAATTGGTTTCCATATTATCCGGAAAGAAACTTTCATCTCAAAGTTTCTATACCATATTCCGGTATCACGTACATTTTTTTTTCCGAATGTACTTGTGTGTGCTCTTCCTCGGCCCGGTCTTTTTCGATCTATCCGGCATTTTTCAAAATGTCAGCCCGGCCCAGTTTCGTTATCAGCCGATCAAACCAAAGGTTGCATGGTCTAACTATACCGTTTTTTTTTCGTGATTTTTGGGTATAGTTGGCAAGAGATATTACTCAAAGGATTAGCGAAATTTAGGGATTTGGGGAGGGTTTAAAATTAAATTTTGACGTGGAAAACTAGTAGATGGACACCAAAACAGTTCCCTAGCAACCTGCAGTGCCCTTGTGGGGTGTCAACTAACTGGAAGTGTTTCAAAACATTTTCAGTCCATTACAATCCCTTCTTCAAATTCCTTAAAATATCACACAAAATCACGTGTACCACCCCCCCCCCCCCCGAGAGTCGTGTGAGATTGAAAGGGGGTATAGAAATCATACCTTTTGTACAAATCCTTAACGATTATCGTGAATTCGGCAAGATACGAAAAAAACGCCGGCCACCTGACCATGCTATCACGTTGGAAGAAAAACGTGAGCCAACATGAGCTGATGTTCCTGCATGTGATTGGTGATAAATACTCGGGGGGGGGGTGGTCTCCCTTTTATGGGCTATATAGGTATGTGCGGCCCCAAAAGGTATGGGTTTTTTAACCGTCTTGGTCTGAAATAGAGTATCGATTTTGATCTTGAAATAGGGTATGGTTTGAGCACGCTAGTCTTTAATTGGGTATGTTTTTAGAAGAAGCTACTTCTTAATCATTAGGCGAGAAGACCACGAACCGAAACGCCCTTCTCTAATTATGTTTACCCCAACCGTGAACGTGAAACTGATAGGTCTGAAATAGGGTATCGAATTATTTGTCAGGTCTGAAATAGGGTAGGGAAAATCGCAGATTTTGGTCTGAGATAGGGTAAGGGTTTCAGGAAGCGCACACCCCCACCCAATTTTCCTGGGAGAACCTCCCCCCCCCCCCCCCCCCCCCCTGACTCCTGGCACGACTGGCACGAGAGCAGGGCTGGGAAAACATCTCAAACTGAGCTACACATAACTACATTATAAAGGGCAGTTTTGCCGACTGTACATGCGAAAGAGAAATTGAGTCAACTTCACAGTGTTCCGTACGCCCAGATAACGTTTCCCGATCCTTCTGCGAACACTTGTTGAATGATATGCCGCAGATTTTCCGTCGTAGGGCACCTGGAACCCAGAAATATCCATCGGAAACCACAGGCATCTCCCAAAATAGACACTTCCAAAACAATGTAGTATAAGCCGGGTGTGCGAACTAACGTAGGTAAACAATCAATCTCTTTTATGGCTACGGACATTTGGAAAGACATCCCAACTCATTTAAAAAACTCAAGTGTGTTCACATTTCCTAAGAAAATTAAACGTTATCTGCTCTCTGAACAACAAATAAAATAAAGTTTCGTTTTACTGATGAAGCAACATACTTCAAGTAAATAAGTTCACCCTTCCTTGCATTTCTTTTCATTTTACTTTTATTTTATTTTATTTTACCTGCCACTTAGAACCTAAATTGTTCAGGGAGCTAACAAGAAAACCTACTGGTTTATTTAGCTTCCTAGCTTGTCCATTGTTTTTATTTAGTTTAAATTAACATATTTTTTAAATTTTGTAGATTGTAATAAAAAAATGTATACATTGACAAAAGCAAATAAAGATTATTATTATTATTATTATTATTATTATTATTATTATTATTATTATTATTATTATTATTATTATTATTATTATATCTCGTCTCTAAACTATCCAGGCCTTATGCAACTCTTTTTAAAAACAAAGACTCAGCAAAGTGGTGCCGAATACAGCAATGCCCATCGCATTTTTATTGATTCTTTCGGATTTCAAAAACCACTTATTCAAGAATTCATGTATCTGATCATGATATGTCTATAATATTGCCTGAAAATTTGCTTATTTTAGGTGACAAACCTGCCGTCAAACAATAGATCATTCCTGTTTTAGAAACAGTAATTAACCGTCGGGGTGCTAATTCGGAAATCCTATATAAACGACTTTGCATTAAACACCCCTCAGAAAGAACTCAAGGAGCTGGAGAGAGTAGTTGCGAACACTGTTAGAATTCAAAGTTTCCACGTAAAGTTACAAGCAAGATGACTCACACGCAGATACAGCGGAGAAGTCCATTGCGGTTTCTATCAGAGAGTCCGGTTGAGTCTCATTTGAGGAGACTGTACTCGTCTCAAGAGTTCGTCTTGGAAACCAGTGTCATAGTCCTGGTTTTGGCGTGCTTTGTGGCGGTAACTCTTGCTGCAAGATTACTCAAGACTAATGTGAGTTTCAGTGGTTTTGTCCCTGCGTGAAGGACTAAAAAGCTGTAAATTAATGTGGTACAACTAAACGAGCAGTTTACTTTGAAAGCCACTAAGCGCCCTCCACCATGTTGCGAAGCTGGTGCGAAGCTGAGCCTATAATGCCAGAGGTTGTTCCGTTCGTTCTTTCGCACAGCAGAAAAGCTTGCGTCGGATGGATACTTCAAAACAACCGACGCACATTTGTCAGTAGCCTGCAGCAGAAAACGGATTTACATCAAAACAAACTGATCTTGAAACTTTGCATATTTTCACTGGTTTTCCTAAATGTCTCGACATTTGTTAACAGATCAAAAGGATCCTTAGTTAATACTCATAGCAAGTTCTCCATGCTGTGAAATAAACACCGAACGTTAAATATATCAACTCTGGAAAAACCACTGGATACCTTTTATGGATGTCAAAAGCTCTCTTGATACACCCAGGAATAATAGATGTAAAAATGTCTATTACGTATATTGTTGAGAGATTTATCGCTTCCTAACCGGAACTTTGGTAGAAATAAATATTACCGTATTTGTTATTCAAACATAGTACTTGTGATCGTTCAACCGTAATTAATTTCTGCTATTTGCAGATGATTTGGTTGAGATCTGAAGTATCTTGTAACTATTATTTATTTGTCTGTGCTTGGGTAACCTGAGAACAATCCAAGTTTTAGCACCCTGCCAGCAATGGCGATTCTGGAGTGTACGTCTGTTCGAGTTTAAAACAGCTATTTTTTTCTTGCTCGGGTGAAGTTTAAGACTTTTTCAATTTTTAGCGCGTTCACGTTTCACTTAAAAATAGGCTTGGCGCACAGGTAGCCCAAGCTCGAAATGAAAGTGTTTTTAAAACCTGAAGAATAAATAAACCTCAAGAATAAAGAAATCCTCTTACCTAACTTCAGTTGTATGTTTCTTGTTTCTTATGTAATTCCTGAGCCGGTTTATGACGATTTAACGGGTCTAGAACCGGTTTGCTCTCTCTTAGGATGGCCGGCGGTATATAAGGATATTTATTATATGACTGGCTCTTTCAGTGGTCAAGATGAATCGCTTCTCCTGCTGTGATTGGCTACCCGCGAGGTTAAGATGGAGCCACTGGCTCGACTTCGTCTCGGTCCATAAACACGCAAAAAAAGAACTTGGCCAATATCCCGCCATCTTGACCTCACGCTTGGCCAGTAACCCATATTTTTAGCGTTCTATCACGAATTCCGTTCTCTGATTGGCTAGGCTACTCGATATCTATTCTGTGACAGATGTCAATAAAATGGCGGCCACTTCTCCTCGTTTTTCGAAGTGTCTAGGAGGAGGACTTAAATAATTTTCTTGTAAGCTTAGAACGACAAGTAGATTTATACTAAAACAATTAGATTACTCGCTCTCGATTCCTACTTTGATAGCTATGTAATTCGTGCTGCGCCGTCATCGGCTATCAAGCGATAGAAATCTCGAGCTTATAATCTAATTGTTAAATAGAAAGAGCAAAGCGGTTCCCCATACAAATCCTTACAGGTTCTCCGTACAAATCCTTACATTTCGAAGGTAACGCATCAGTATTCGAGCTTGGGCTACCTATGCGCCAGGACCCCCAAGGTCACTGCTCCTTGCCAATGTCCTCGGGTTCAGATATATCTCAAGAATTTTCGATAAATTATGGAAGAATGTTTTCTCTTTGGCTCTGCATAATTGGTGCACGGTAGTTTTCCATATTTTAGTTATGTTCACCTCAAATGAAATAAACAAAAAACAAAACAAAACAAAACAAAGCGAGAGTATGTAATTAAAAACTACCTGAAGGGGGCCAAGGAATTGGAATCTATGTAAATCTATATATCTCAAACACTGAATCACGTCTCGCCGCTGATTCCTTTTCGCCACGTACACAGATGGCGGGAACATACATCAAAACTGGTACCGGTCATCAAGACGTGTTAGTGGCTTAAACTAACAGACCATGATAGTGCCCTCCTACCTCTGTGAAAGCTCAATTAGGCCCGATTCAGACGCCGAAATTTTCATAAGCCGAACTTAATTCGAATTTGGACCGACCCAAATTAACACAATTACACGTGTTGATTCAGACGTCGAACTTAATTTGCCGTTCCACGGGCGTTCCTAATACAGTTCGGGTTCCAGTTCCAGTTCCAGTTCTGAGTAAAACTGCTTATATATATACAATATAACAATTAATGTATGGTTCGGCACAAGGAAAGTTCGGCGTCTGAGTCAAAGCCGTTCAAAAGTTGAAATTTCTGCCTCATCCAGGCGAAAAGAACGCCTGAGCCGTTCCAAATTAAAATAGCCGTTCTTAATTGATTCAGACGTCGAACTTCTGTAATACTCAAATCCACAACTCAACGCATCTGCATGCGGTCTTAAAACTTCTGTTTGATGTTGCTTGCTTCCTTTCTGGTTGTTTTCCTGATCGAATGCGATTTAAGTAATTCCTTTGTTTTCCGTATCCCTAAACTGTCTCTTAACGAGGGCAAACACGGAGAAATAAAGACATCGCTCAAGAAAGCAAGAAACACACCATGAAAATAACGTACGGTATTTTAATTGATAATTAACTTTTGTGTATAATTATCTTCTTGAATGCATTACCCGGATTCACATACAAATTCCTAAATTTGCAGCTATGTTGATCGATTGCCAAGAGCCCATAGGCTCCTGATATTCCATAATACGGTACCACAGGTTAACGACTCACACTGAGCTTGGGAAACCTCTGACGGGAGTGGTTCAGCAAACAACAACACAACCACCAACGCCACCAAACCTCAATACAATAAGTAATTTGAAGTAATTTTCTAATTAACAAGATTAACGAAATTTGTTATAACAAACAATAGGAGCTGTGAAATGATACTTATACTGGCTTTTCGAAATTGCGCGAAACTGAAATTGTTTGCCCAAATCGAGACTCTCTCTCTCGACAAAGCTCCTCTCAAAACAGTGAACAATATGCCGAAGACAAAAAGACGCAATACTGACTGAGCTCTTCTTCCTGTTTGTATATCACATATAATATCAGTTTTAACTGGTAACATTGTTGGCAGAGCAAAGTCTGAGGAAAGAGCTAGGAATTCTGGTGACACCCTTTCAAATGTGGCTATTACATGTAATGCTACAAGCAGTTGCAAAAAGGTTGAGAAACTGAATCGAAAATTCCCTTTTTCGCACTAAAACCCCTTTTCCAGTTCAAAAGAAAAGTCACAACGCCCCGCCTTCATCCCTTCCCCTTTTTCAATGTTGATACCCTTTCGTTTGAATGCCAAGAGTAGATCGAAACAACTTTGCTTTGGGGGGGGGGGGGGGGGGAGGGAATGATGGGGATGCACCTGACTTGAATGACACGCATTGTACAGTTTTTAACAGAGAGTGCCTCAACTCGTTTTGCAATTGCTTGTAGCTCGATATCAGAATGGCATAATAAGTATGGCGTGTATAAACGGTGGTCGTAAACATCAAATATTGTAGGAATCCTGTGGGCCAAACGTGACGCCAAATTTCTTTGTACGAAAAAAAAAGAGGTTCACATGGGAACTTCATATGCGTATTCAATAGCTATGAATGCAAGGAACTTACAATAATAAAATCCAATATCGAGTCTAGTCGTCGTTTCCCTTGACTAGCGGTTTGACAAAAAGCTGCTCTAAAAAGATCAGATTTGAAGCAAAAAATATCGGTTGAATTACGATCCCCCATGTAAGAAATTTTTTTTCTTTACTTTCCATAATTTCTAATTATACAAAGAAAAACAAACAAAAGCACTCCCCCCTGCCAACAATAGCTCTGTCGAGAATCGCTCATTTCTGATTCGAGGTAAGCTGAATATTAGGGCGTCTCAAGGCAATTCACACAGATTATATGGAGTTGTCAAAGATTAAAATGTGCAAAACTCGTTGAAATCACTGTGAATCACTCATTCACAAGAACGATACAACGTAAGGTTGATTGCTTTTTCCCGTACTTTTAACGTTTAAACACGAATGATTACGAAATCCGGGGGGAATAAATCTCTCCCTATGGTACGGGCGTTTCCCGTCAATGCAGTGCGGTTTGGCTAGTCTGAGAGAGCTAACCATTTGCTTGACAAAACTACTCGGAACGAAACGCTCTCTGTGGTAGGGGCGTTTCCCGTCAAAGCAATCGAAAAGCGCGAAACGGATCGGGACAAGTATGGCTTCAGAAACGGTACCTGAATGTTTTGATGATTTCGGTTGAAATGGAATAAGACGAATCTTCTAAGAAAATCCATGTTTTCCGGAGACTTTCCAGTGGAAAGAGTTGAACCATTTGAATAAGGTTTTCAACCACAAATTCTGTTTTCGTTGGTAAATGGTAAACGGCCCAAATCGCAACGGTGCCTTTAGAAGCTGTTTTGAGCGAGGTTTGTCTCGACATTTGAATAAAGGGGATTAGTTTCTAAAGAAACTGTGGGTCTGCGTCGGTGGGGGAGTGAAACACGAAAATTTGGCTTATCAACGGAGTTGATAATGTAAATTGACCATCGTACAGGGATTGACGTTTCGAGCATTAGCCCGTCGTCGGAGCGAATCCGACGAAGGGCTAACGCTCGAAACGTCAGCTAATCGAATCCCTGTACGGTGGTCAATTTACATTATCAACTCCGTTGAAAACCAAAGTTTCGTGTTGTCTCGACATTTGTTTGTCAACTGTATCACTCCCATAGTAGTCCGTCCGCTCAAGGAGGTCTGCGAACTGATGAAACATGTAAAGAAGCACAGAGAGGAGGCAGAAACAAGGAAAACAAAATTAAAAGGCCAACAGTTACTATTGCTTAACTTATAGAGAATAAAAACAGCTTTTAAAAGAAAAACTGTAAACTATTTTACCATCCAATTTCAGACCAATTAGCAAATTATCAAACTATGCAAATTACAGCCGTTTCACCTGTGCTATACTTTCACATACATTGATGCTCGCCTCCTCAAGACTGCAGCCACTCTTAGAGCGAAAGATGTTCCACAGATCAAATACAGTCGGAGACTTACATATCGTACAAATCCTTTTCAATTTCTTGTAAGCTATTACACTAAATCAACAGAAAATAGGTCAGTTATAGAAACTTTGGACGATCCCGACGATAAGCTTCACGCCTTCAATTTATTGTTTAATGAAATACTGGAGGAACACGCACCCATAAAAAAGATCCGTCTACGAGGACGACCGAATCCTGATATCACAGAGGAGATCCTCAAAGCGCTTTCTTTGTATATATAGGCAATAAAATAAGTGATACAATTCAGAAAATTCGAAACCCACGCTAACAGACTTCAAACGCTGTCTAAAGAAAGATTTACTTTTAAAATTAGAGCCTTAACTGCACACTTTAAGCTAGCTTAATTTATTGCTATTTTGACTTGTTTTACATCACTTGTACATAGTTTCTGTTTGTGTTAGACTTTTTAATTTAATTGTACCTTTATTCTGAAAAGCCCTTTTGGGACGAATAAAGTATGTATGTATAGTTCATTGTTGTGCCACGATCTTTCACTTTCAGAACATCATTGAGGACCTTTTCTTACTTTCCACTATTAGTAGTACTTGTTTGGTTAGCAGGAGTAGAATGAAAATCAGACTGTGTATCAATGCACTGAGTACCATTCGCTGAGCTGGGGAATCTCTGGCATCTCAAGCCCTCAGGCCAACTGAACCCGAAACGCCTCATCAGATTACCGCATCCATTTTGAACTCGTTTACAAAGCTCTCTGCAGGGCTTCCGTGGTCCCTTGCAGGGAGGGGCGTAAACAGAACAAAGTAATGTCACCATGTCCGGTGAACAACCGACTTGAACAAGTGGAAAAAACTGATGAACCTCTAACTCAGCTTCTTCTTGTTTGCTGTGGTTCAGTAAGTTCGGAAAACGCGTCATGTTATAGTGCAGACCAAGACAAAGTGGAATGGTCAAGGCAACGCAACTCCCTGCAACACAAACGTACACGGTCAAAACAAAAAAAAGGTTATGAACAGTAAACAAAGGTCCTATCTACTGTAACTATGGAGACGTCTCCATAGCTGCACAAATTCTCTTGTCGCAGATGAAAACAAGAGTTTTTCTTTGGACTGAAAGTTACTGGTTTGTTTGTTTTAGCCAAATAAATATGAAGAACTTCGAGAATGCAGTAGTCCTTCCAGGATTTACACAACAGAGCCGGCGCATTTCAGGCGTCCACACAACAATGTTCTGCCCTCTGGGCATCTTTCACACGGTGGCGCCAAAAGTTTTGATAAAGCAGTCTTAAGGTCTTCCTCGTGCATACCTGTCACTAACTGTGTGAGTATCCTAGAAGATAACATACCTCCCAGGAATCTTGCTGCCCGCACATGTTTTCCTTTGATCTGCCGTCCGGGCGTGACTCTTCGTTTACCCGACTTAACGTAAGTGGAGGTGATTGCTTCCTGCTGACGCTCGGTAACTTCATCTGTTGAAAAAGCAAGCCACAACTCTTTTCTTTTAATGTTTCGTTTCAATTTGTGCGTTTCTTTGTTTTATTCTTTTTCTTACTTATTTTGGGTTGATATGTGTTTTTTTTTCTAAATCGCAGTTAGAACAACTTGAACTATTTAGGTATTAAAAGAAAAGTTGTCATGTTACAAATATTTTCCTAACGGAAGCCGGCGATAAGTGTTTATGCTCTGTCTGGACTTGTATGCACAAACTTTTTTTTATATGTGACGTGTGAGGAAAATGTTCCGCTCCGTCTTGCTGAGCTTTTCATGAGACTGGAGAATAAATTTAGCCAGCAAAATCATTTATCAATCGAAGCTGCGGCTTGCAACTCAGTTTTACGATCAGTTGTTCCTAGCTTCGAGATAATTTGCATAACTGGAATAAAGAAAGATTGTCAGGTTGTCGGAAAGATGAAAATAAAATGCTGAAAAAAAAATAGAAGGAGGCGAAGGGGCTGGCTATTTTCGGTTGGGGTCGCACGCAAAGTATACAGATACCGACGTGAATGTAGTTTTCTCTGAAAGTAAAGTTTCAAAACGTTTTCACCGAAAAATGCTGGATGTTGTCGAATAAACGAATTGCAGTCAGTACACTGTTTGCACGCAAGTCAGTTTTCCTGAGTAAAGGAGAGAACATTCCTTTGAAGAGGATGAAAGTTGTGATGGGAAAATCATGGCAAAGTTTTCCGACATAAATGCAAAGGGGTTCACCGTGTTTACACAGTGATCGTGACCATGGTTTCTTTCGTTAGCTATGTCAAAATTAGCGTATACAGCAGTGCAAACAAAACCCTGAGCGGGTCAGCTGATAGGAGGTCTTGAACTTTAAGAATGATACTGTTGAAGTAAATATTTGACCATTGAAATGAAAGTTAGCGAGCAGTACTTTTGCTATGCTTCTGCTTTTATGTTTTCTGTGTTCAAAAAAAGTGGCACTAGCGCCAATCTGAACAAAATGCGCAAGTGTGAAATTCCATCGAGAGTCCCTTCAGTAATTGCTTCTGTGAGGCGCTACTCTCAAAGCTTATACTATGAATTTACCTTTTAGCGTTTCTAACTCCAGAAGGGTGCTTTTCAGGCCACTGATTTCGTTCTGCATCAAAACTACACCCCCAGTCAACACAATAACAGCTGCAGCAAGCACAATAATGGCGCCCAGCATCAGACGCCGCCCTGTTTCAGGCCGAGTATTGATGGTTTTCTCCGACAATGAAGTAGATGAGGGCATCTTTAACTGTTGTTTGCCGTTTTACATGCGGACAGTTACGGAGTAATCTCGATCTGTTTCGTCCGGAATATTTATGCGTCATCAACCTCGTTCCCAGGGTGTCTCCTCTTCCCGCCCTCTCTCGCTCCAGGGGAGCGGGAAGAGGAGAGACCCTGGGAACGAGATTGTATGCGTCATAAGCATAAGGTAACCTGAGGGTTTAGTTGTGAAGATGTAATTTGATCATAATCAAACCCCTCGCGTTATGTAGAACATAACACAAATTTCTCAAAGGGAAACTGTTGCATTTTTTGTGCGGTTTTGAGGTCAAGTTCAAATAATTTAGACATTGCAAAATACTCTCAGGCACGCAACTTTGCCTTTTATTTAATATTTTTTTTGGGGGGGGGAGGGGAGGGGAGGGCGTGGAGGAAGAGCTTTTACCTTGAATTTTTATTTCCCTGGAGTTGTTCTGTTACCCGGTATTACCAAACCTACGACTAAGCCCTCCCCCTTTTCCCTTGAGCTTACAAAAATTGTTATATTTCTCGTTAATTCTCCCTTGTATTACGGTTATGAGTGCAAGCAAATAAGAAATGCGATGTGCGTTGTCAATCTCATTTAAATGGCAAAAGGTGCAGATTCTCAGGTTGTCTGGTATCTTGGAGTGTCTACTGGACCAGTTTCTATTCGCCGGTTATGATTTCCAAGACGGAATTTACTTAATAGTTTTTTATGAAAGGGATTTTTTATCGGATCTAGAAATCCGGTTTTTTGACAGTCCTTTCTGAAGGCAGAAAAGAATTTAAGCTTTTTATTTAATCTTAAGAGAGTGAGTTGATGGCAAGTTGCAGTTTCGCTGACATTTAATCGAATATGTGAAGTAATTTTGTCAGAATTGTTAATATTTGGAACATCGAAGATATTTAGATTTGAATTCTTACACAGGGAGCTAATCACGCGCATAAGACCCGACTGCTTTTTGTCTGCCAGATCTTTGGACAAATTAAATAGAGGCATTGTTTGGCAATATTATCAGTCTGGTAGACTATTCAAATGTAACCAAAACTTAGTGATATTTATGCCAATTTTTGTTTTCAATGATAATCTACCAAGTTCATTTCTACATACTAAATTTGGGCATTGCCAGTGTACGTTCAATTATGTCTTTTTCCCATGCGTTATAAACAGTTTTGTAATCAATTCCCCATACTTCAGAGCCATACGTGAGAATAGGAAGAAATAACGAATCGAATATTTTGTTAACAACATCAACTGGTAAAATAAGAAATCTAGATAACCACGTGTAGCAAATATGGATCTTCTATTCGTTTCTTTTAAATTAACTTTGTGGTCTCCAAGGACGGATCCAGAAAATCCAGAAAGAGGGGACCGAAGAAACCGTCTGATGTACATTACCACTTAAAAGCCGGTTGTTACAGAAACTTATAATAATAATAAGCCCCCCCCCCCCCCCCCCCCCCTTTGGGACATGAGATTTTGTAATTAGTCCCTCCTATTCCCTCTTACGAAGTCCACTTCATGCGGCCCAGTTGGTTTGCTTTTAAACAAATATACACTCAAACACATAATACTGTTTCCTGGTCTGTATTAAATACTAAAGTTGCACTGCAGTTGTTTGAGTTATGTACAAAAACTATTTTAAGACAAAAACGGCGTGTTTAAGATTTGAAATAAGCCCCCCCTCTCTAGCCTGCGTGCAGACGTCTCCTATTTCCTTTGTTGCACGCGGAAAAGGGATGTCTGCGACATCGTGTTCCAGTATCCCGCTGTTTTCCCAGGATCTTGGGAAAGAACTGTGATTGGTAGCCAGATAGTGGTCTTTGTTCGAGCAAATACTGATTGGTCTTTATCTAAAACAGATTTCATAATGTATGCAACATTATGTCGCCCAAATTTTGCGGGATTTTCCATCTAAGAAACGGATCAAAACATACAATGTTGACTGTGTTTTTCAGCTATCGAAAAGTTGAGCGACAGAAATCTTGTGCAAGGTTACAGAGCATTTAATGTTTACGAAGAAATTCTTCCTCTTCAGTTCACTGTGCATCCAACATCAGCTTATATTTCAGTGTAAACAGTGTCTCACGAAACTACAAAGCGAATTAGACTTCGCAACAACTTGGGAAAAATCTGAAAAATCAACGAGGAGATTTTCAAAGATTACCGTCGCAAATATTTTAAAGCAGGAGCATCGGCTTCTCCTGAGAAACGAATTCTCTTAGACGAATTTGGTTCCTCTTCGCCTCGCTAACACTATCTTCAACACTCGTCAAGGTCTTCCCCACGCATTCTACACGCGTAATTCCCAATTCTCCTGTTAGGCCTGCAATTAATAAGCGAGTAGCTGAAGAATCTGAAAATGAACATAAGACTGGTGCAAGTCAAGGTTCAACGGCCGAGTAACAGGCTGACTGAATAGCTGGAAAGCTTGGGGAAAATGTTGCCTCGGGGTACTGACGTATGGCCAAATTAAACTTCCACAGCGGTGGATAATTCTAAAATTAAACGAGACTTACCTAAGTCGATGTTTGATTGGAATTCTTCCTCGTCATCAGTCAGGAACGAAGGAGTTACACGAGAAGCATGCGCATGCTTATCAAGTCAGTCTTAAAAGCGAGTGTTTCCAGGAGAAAAAAGGAACGAAGGAGCGGGAGGGAAAAAACCCAAGGGCCGGGCATGTAACTCCTTCGTTCCTGACTGATGACGAGGAAGAATTCCAATCAAACATCGACTTAGGTAAGTCTCGTTTATTTTAAAATTCTACCTCGACACCAGTCTGAGTCACTACGGAGTTACATGAGATTTGAAAGCCCTGGAAACACGAACAAGTGAAGTAGCCGTGGATCGCGTAAAGGAATAACAGCTTTAATGGGTCATAACAGGCATGATAGCAATGAACAATCCATTGCGTTACACATAAAATGTAAGCTAAGAGGGAGTGTTCTAAAATGCTAGCACCAAAATTGGTTTCAATTGGCTTATTGTAGTAGGTAGCAAATGTTTGTGCATTAGACCAGCCTCCGGCCTTAAGTATACCTTGGAGAGTAAGACCAGTGTGAGTACCATAGGAAGTCCCAGCGGGTCTAGCGCTAGGGTTGGCGTAGTGGTGAGAGCACTCGCCTTCCACCAATGTGGCCCGGGTTCGATTCCTGGACTCGACGTCATATGTGGGTTGAGTTTGTTGTTGGTTCTCTTCTCTGCTCCGAGAGGTTTTTCTCCGGGTTCTCCGGTTTTCCCCTCTCCACAAAAACCAACATTTCCAAATTCCAATTTCATCTACTTGTAAAGCGCATTTGATCATATACACATGGAAAATGCGCTATATAAGTTCTAAATTATTATTATTATTATTATTATTATTATTATTATTATTATTATTATTATTCCCAGAGAATTTCGTGACGTCAATGTCTG
Organism: Pachyseris speciosa; assembly: GCA_016490735.1. NCBI lineage: Eukaryota > Metazoa > Cnidaria > Anthozoa > Scleractinia > Pachyseridae > Pachyseris > Pachyseris speciosa. Next base: position 194,438 of record JAEMWC010000015.1, on the reverse strand, counting down.
CGTCGCCGAGAATTGACTTCACCCATTTACCTATTGTGGAATTGGAGACCGGATTATGTGGTTTAATAAAGCTTAATATATATATTTAGCCAAGCCTAAAAGCGGAGCTCCAAAAGCATTCTTTTTCTACTGGCATTTACATATAGTCTGCTTGTCATATCACCCATCTGACCTCACTCAAGCTACAGACCCAATGCTGTAGAAAATAGTATGGAAAGGTGATCTGAGCCAGTGGCACAGTGGATTTGGACCCCACATGGATTTGCACCCCACGTGGATTTGCACCCTCCAGTCCAGATCTGCTTGTGGATCAGATTTGGACCCCCTAGTCCAGAACTGCTAGCAGATATGAATCCCCTTTTACGAATTTGGACCCCCACCCCTCCTAAAAACAAGCGTTCTATTGAGTAAGGTAATAAAAATTCCTTTCCAAACTGAGTTTGGAGATGTTAAAAAAGCAAAATAAAAATATTGAGGTAGGTTTTTTTTAAAATAATCTTTAATACCTTGTGTAAAAAAGAACCTGCAAAGCTAGTTTTCATCTATAAATTTTTAAAACAAAACATTTCTTAACATCTTAGAGCAATACCTAAGGACAGGTCTGTTTCCCCGTTCAACTGTAGGCAACTTAGTTACATACTTAGCTACTTAGGTATGGTTTAGAGCCACTAGAAATTGGTGGAGAAGCCTGGTGATTGCTCCTTGGAATCAGTATCACATCAGATATATAGTGATTCAGATCATCACTTCATAATGAATGCAATTTCAATTATCCACAGCCTCCCATGAGACAGTCAGAAATCAGAAATTGTGTATCCTCTGGATATATGTATGCCTCACAAAAATTATGAAAGAAAGATATATGGAAATCAATAAAAATATTTAGATGCCATGAATTAAGACCAAGATATTTATTTTGATCAATTACTTCTTGACCTTACTATCACAAAAAAAAACTGCTTGCTAACATTAAGCTCATCACTCAATGCACCTACAGTGTTTTCAAAAAGAAATCCAGCTGCTCTTCTGGCCAGTTAAGTGCAAGACCAAACAACTTGATAATAATATATTGGGCATTTGGTTGATACCACTATCAAGGTGATTCATCAAAGCAAAAGTGCTGGAAATCCGTTAGCCATCTTAACTTGATCTTAACATACTTCATCAAACATCAGAGATTCCATTAAACATTAATGCCAAATGTCATCCAAACATCCCACAAGATTGGTGTGACCAGCTACTAATAAAATTAATTGAAAGACTGTATGCAGGAGGAGGAAGTCCAAAGGATGTGTACATTGATGAGAAAGAGCTTACTTTAAGTTTAATTTTAAGTTTTAAGTTTAATAATACTTTGTCATGTGAATACAACTAAGTTGATACAAAACAAAAAAGTGCATGACTGGAGAATAATTGGGAGAAACTAAATTCCCATACAAAGAATATTATCTAATATTACACATTCTAAAAACTAAGAGGTGAAATTTAAACGTGGCCCAAAGCTAACCTAATCAAATTAAATCAAATACTTGTCTCTTACAAGTCACCCCTGATTTGAGATTGAGACTAAAAATCATGAAGTAATCCAAAGCAAACCGAATTAAATTACATACTTGTCACTCACAAGCTACATCTGATTTAAAATTGACACTAATAATGTAATAGATAGGACTTAAAACTGCTTAAAGAAGGTGCATGCATGATGTTCGATGGAACACCATTCCAGTCTGTTATGTAACGATTATAAAAAGAAAAGCTGAAGGCCATATATATATTTAGCCATGCCAAGCCTAGAATCGGAGCTGCACACTCTCACCGAGCAACTTCGCAAGAGTTTATTTGGGCCAGTTTAATTTGTGTCCAAAACAATTGAGCAGCAGCAGGGAAAACGAAGAGTTTTCGATAGTAAACGTTTGCAAAAAAGAAAAAAAAAAAGACGAATTCTTGAGTCTAACTACTTTGAGATGAAAGCGTAAAGGGATTCAAAGCGGATCAAAAAAAAAACAAAACAAAACAAAAACACTGCAAGCGAACAAAGTACGATGCCGGCGAGTGTTTGCTCGAAGAAGGAGAAGGTGGAGAAATTAAACAAGACTAGCTAGTAATTAAAATAGCTTGTAATGATAAAGCTAGGAAAATCGGTATTTATTTTGACATAAATGCCCCTAGAAAAAAAAATAAAGGGTACAAACTCTTCGTTTACAGCAGTCAACAGGAATTGACCGCGGTTCAGAAACAATATAACAACAAACATAAGACTTATTACAAGAAAACAAAGCACAACATGAATAATATTTCTTCGAAGATTCTTGGAGAAGGTGCAGAAATTGGACAGGTAAAACTATCTTGTATTAAGCTAGAAAATTTCCTTAGCAGATTTGACATAAATGTCCGTAGAAAAGACAAAAAAGAGGTCCGTACCTGATCGTTTAGAGCAGTCAACAGGAATCACTGAGACAGCAATCACTCGGAATGCGACAGAGCTGAATAATAGAACCATTTCCCACAAAATCTTTCCTTGGCTTACACAAAACACTTAAGTGCTTTGATGGTTTTACTGTTACTTCCCATGTCTTCCGAAGAACCTTCTTCAATTAATGATTCTCAGTGGCAAAACATCATCCAGATAACGAAGAAAGCGCTTGCCAAACCAAACGAGCATTTCTCTCGCAGACCCGTCCACTTTAAAATTTATCAAAACCAGCCAGCCAGTCAACCCATTTCGCTGTTTTTAACATCCAAACGCTGATTCTTACCGGTTCAAACAAACGACATGTTTAAAGACGGCGAAACTTAATTGTTGTTTACAGGCTGCTTTCGACGAAGATCTCTTAAAGACTTGACGAAGTGAAGCGCGCTGGGTTTTGACTGTTTTGGCAGCATTTTGACAACTTAATGTCAGATTTTGAGAAGTGCACATGCACATGCATTTGATCGGATTTTTTATTTTTACTCGAGCTCGAGTCTCCCCCTTTAATGCTTAATTTTACGAGGACTCATTGCGATTACGTGTTGATAAGATAAGGGCAAACGTTTCTTAACGCTACTGAGGAACCAAGGTCGAAAAACAGTCAGCCAAGCCGAGTAAAAACACTCGTTCGCTTGCAAAGAAAACAACGTAACAAAACAAACAAACAATTCAACTACTTCTTTGCGTCCAAAACGAGTACAGATGATTGTTATTTATATCCATTCGAGAGAAAAATACAAGTTTCATTCCTGAACAAAAGTAACAACGATTAAACCAAATGTTAAGCTTCTATTTATTTAATTTACCTCACTGTCCTGTGTTGTAGAGGTTTCTACCACTTGAAAATGCGTAAGCTTCAGTAAAGTAAAAACAAGCATCCGCAAAAATAGCAAACGGTTTGTCCAAAGAAAGAGCTTCTTCCACAGAGTTTGAGCTACTCATTCCTCCCATTAATACCGGTGAACTGTTAAGTGACTTTTCTTGGTTAGATGCAAGATGCCGCGATGAAGTGAAAGCCCTTGAAGCGTTGAATTATACTGTTTTCAACCGCACAATCTTTGAAGCTTTTCCTGAGAAAAATCTTCCGTCCTTCCTTTCATCACTTGAAAATTCACCTTCCGGAGTATCTTTTGACAAGTTCTTGATCTTTATGCTTTTTACGCGAAAGACAAACTTCGATCGAAGAAGATGAAGTTGTTTTGCTCAAAATAAAGAAACCAACTGAATGTGAAATTACCAGCCGCAGAAAGCGCGCGAAAAATTTTAACGGCCTCGATTTGGTTTGGGTGTCCCACACTTGGCTTGAGCCTGCGATCCAATCGAAAGCAAGTACCTGGTCAGCGGTCAACTTCAAAAAGACAGCTGACCTCGATGAGGTCTTAACTTGAGCCCGCGATATGGTCACGTAATACTGGTCAGCGGATACCTTGTTTTGACAGGTGTCAATTGGCTATAAGATGGATGTCCAGTATCAAAGATGTACGCTGTAAAGTAGCTGGTGAGCTGGGCCAGGTGGAGTATGGCCGCCATGTTGGATTATTATGATTATTATTAGGATATTATTAATTATTGGGCGACTCCGTCGTCGTCGTCGTCGTCGTCGTGCGTACGCGCCCACGAGCAATACCGCTAGCCATTTTTACCATGAGAAAAGCAGTTGACGGGTTTCTATAGGTATGGTGCTCCGCTTGACGGCCCTTCGGGCCGTCGGAGCTCCGCTATGAGAGATTGACAGTTCTGTACTCTAAGCTCCTTTGTCATATGGAGATAACGTGTTATGTGGGAAACCACACATAAGCTTTCATCCTGCTTGTACGCAACTAGTTCAATTGGTTCAAGGTGTTTCCCTGGTTTAGTGGTTTTAAGTTTCTCTCCGATGAAAAAGAAACACGGTTATCCAGCAATGCTTGCAAGAGAAACATCTAGTTTTGTTAAGGTTTGGCACCGTTGTCCGGTGAGAAGACAAAGTAACATTGTTAGTTTCTTAGTCAGAGTCTTGAGACTAAGTTCGGGTATCGGATGCAACGTTTTTAGGTACTGCAACACTGTTCCGACATCCCATATAGTAGTGTATCTTGGTAAAGAGGGTTTAAGCTCAAAGACGCCCTTAAGAAATCTAGTCACAAGCGGATGAGTACCAAATGTATTCCCACCTGGAAGGTCAAGTACTGAGGACAGGGCGGACCTAGCGGTATTAATGGCGCTGTATCCGAAGCCTTTCTCATAAAGGGATGCCAAAAAATCAATTCCATTTTCAATACTAGCGTTAAATTTGTTTATGTTCCGAGATTTACAAAACGTTTCCCAACGCGAGAGGTGTATTTGGTACTGTTTAACAGTACTAGCGCGCCAAGAGGCCATAATGATATCTTTCGCAGTAGTTGAGATCTCTTTATTGTTCAGGTGCGTCCTGATAAGTGGCAAACAAGCTGGGCCAGTTTTTTGTGGAGCGGATGGAGTGCGGTTGGTTGGTTTGGCAAATGGAGTAATGTTTTGCTCGCTTCCAACACTACCGGTTCCTGTACCGTCATTTTCATTGCCTTGGGGAACCAGGCCTGTGTCGGCCAGTTGGGAAGCACGCAGACACCCGTGGCTTTGTCCTCCTGGATATTCTTGAGCACAGCTGCTATAACACTAAAGGGAGGAAAGGCATAGAACTTTAATTTTGCCCAGTTGATTGTGAAGGCATCAATGGCTATTGAGTCTGGGTCCGGCCTATATGCGACATAATTAGGAAGCTGTTTGTTCAGTCTAGACGCGAATAGGTCGATATCTGGTGCAAATTGTAATGTTTTCAGGGATTGTGAGAACAAGGTTGTATTAAGCATCCATTAAGCGATGGTTTGGTTTTGTCTGGATTCGAGATCAGCTTCTAAATTAGCTTTGCCAGCAATGTGTCCCGCACTGATCCAGAGATTTAGTGCTATACACCAATCCCAAATTTCCTTGCATAATTTGTTTAAGTGCCCAGAATGGCTTGTTCAGATGTGGTTTATTACCGCAACCGCAGTGGTGTTATCAATCTTTAAACGGATATGCCTGTCGCGGTGCGAGCTGCAAAGAGCTTTAAGGCCTAGAAAAACTGCTAACAGTTCCAGATAGTTAATGTGGTGGCGCTTTTCGTCAGAAGCCCAAAGGCCACCTGTCGACTGTGGTCCGCACACAGCCCCCCCCCCCCCCCCCCCCAACCCTCGTTAGAAGCATCCGTCATCAGCTCGCATGATGGCTGATCCGGGTCATTACATTTTCCGCTGTCATCACATTAGCTACCCACCACTCAAGCTCCAATTTAGCATTCGCCGATAAAGACATGCGCCTGTCAAAATTCCATCGGTTGTTTCGCAGTGCGCAAGTTTTATCGTATTCAATGTGGCGATAGTATAGAGCCCCGTACATGACCCCAGGAAAAGATAAAACCATCTTTCTTACTCGTGCTACCTCCCTTATAGTATGAGAAACCGTGTTAAGCAGCGATGTGCACGCAGTTTGGAGTGTCCGGGCTTTTTCCCGAGTTAATGTAATTGTAATATGAACTGAGTTCAGAACGAAACCCAGAATTACTAGTTGTTGGGTTGGGTCAAAGACAGATTTTTCCGGGTGGGTTACGAGTCCCAAGGAATCAATTTGAGTTACGGTGTCTATAACATTTTGCACACAGGCATCATAAGTCTTCCCCTGTAAGTACAGGTCGTCTATGTAGCCGCTGGAGATATGACCCTTGAGATGTAACTCTGTTAGTGCGGGTTTAAGAAGTTTGGTAAACTTTCTGGGGCCGCACGAGAGGCCATTGGTTAAGCATGTGAACTGAAAAAGTTGCCCCCTCCAAAAAAATCGTAAGTATTTTCTGTCCGATGTGGCGATGGGCACAGAATAGTATGCGTCTTTCAAGTCAATTGACGCCGTGAAACAATCTTTAATGATGGTGTTGAGAGTATCCATCTTAAAAGGGAGTTTGTTTGCATATTTGTTGAGATTCTTAAGGTTAAGAATCATTCTGTGGCCACCATCTTTTTTAGCGCCCACGAATACATCAGAAATTATTTCTCCCTGACTGTTCCCGGTGGGCTCAATGACACTTTTTGATAGAAGCTTTTTCACTTCTAAATCGATATCAGCTTCCTCACTGGCGGGCCTCTGGCATGTGGGTAGAAAATGTTGTTGAGGAGGTTCATCAAAATCAATTTTCATTCCAATTATAGTGGAAAGAATTTCCTTATCAGAAGTTAATTCCTTCCACGCCCCTAAGGAATGCCATACTCGGGCCGCAAAGGTGTCACAACGAGCGATAAGGTATTTCTTTAAATTTGACTCTATAAATGGTGGAAAGTGAACCACCTTTGTGGTGCTTCTCAATTGAGGTCTGTATGGGTAGAGGAGTTCAAAAGAGCAAACACCTTTCGCAGTTAAATGGCTTCAATAACTCAAAACTTCAAGAAGAAGATGATTTGCATAATGCAATCTTGCCGTCATTAAATATTCAAAATGACACCTCTGTCAGGAGCAGAACAAACAATCGCATTGTGATCGATAGTATCAATACTACTCGAGTCACCAATCCTGTATGGACGCCCAAAGTACCCACAATTATGTTAGCAAATGTCATGTCTCTAGTTTATTCTCCGCCATAACACTAACTTGGCGTTTATTACAGAGACATGGCTGAAGGACTCCGTGTCAGATGGCGTTGTACAAATTCCCGGGTTCGCTGTGGTGCGAAAGGACAGAAAAGTAATTGATCACGGAGGTGTGTGTGCTTATATCCAAGAAGGAAATTGCAGATACAAGCAGCTAAAAGATCTAAATTGCTGTGAAGATCACGAATCCCTGTGGCTCTATCTAAGACCAAATCGACTTCCGCGCGGGTTCTCCTGTATTATTGCGGGTGTGATATACCATCCCCCAAAGGCTGACGCGTCATTAATTCGCGATCATCTATTCCGGTCCCTCACCTTAACGGAAACACGTTATCCAAACTGTGGCCTCTTGATAACCGGGGATTTTAACCGTTTAAACATTGATGGCTTGCTAAACCACTTTCGACTGAAGCAAATAGTCAAAGTGCCGACAAGAAAGAAAGTTACGCTGGACCTAATACTCACCAACATGCATGAGTATTATAGCCCCCCACAAGCTTACCCACCGTTCGGGCTGTCCGATGACAACGTTGTTGTGGCAACCCCTGTGGATGGAAAGCGCAACATTAACAACAAAAAGGTTGCCATATAAAGTAGTTTATTAATAAAACTCTCTTGCAGTAAAAAGAACTGAATTATCGAGTACATTTTACAATCTTAAGGCAACTATTATCTAAAGTATAGAAATTTACAGTTATAGCAATGATAATAACAATTGAATCACTTAAAATATTTAAATGTAAAAAAGTCCTCCACTCTCTTTGTCCTACAGACCTGCATGTTCCGGAAAAGATAATACTTTTGTGTTTTCTGTCTCAAGGTGTAGTTGGGCGCGTCTAGGAGTGGGCTGGGAAGCAGGTGGTGAACAGGGTGGCTGGGGGACTTCATTTTCGCCATATATTTGTAGCACAAGTGTACTCTTCTATCATCTAACCTATCTAGTTTACCTAACTGTAAGGCATGAGCATATGACTCTGCCTCGGGATAGATTATATTAAGCGCCCTTTTTTGCACTCGCTCTATGGCTTCGGACAGGTAAGCAGGGATGTCCTACCAGACTGGTAAAGCATAATCTAAAACTGGCCGAATTGTGCTTAGGTATATCCTCAAGATGTTGGGTTGGCTCACTCTGGCTCTGTGCAAAACTCTAAGGGAGTATAACTTCTTACAAGCTTTCTTAATAATGTAATCAACGTGACAGTTCCACTTCAGGTCATTGTCCATAATAACTCCTAAGATCTTATAACACGATTAGCGACGCTGTTTCGCAGACGTCCCTTTTCCGCGTGCAACAAAGGAAATTGGAGACGTCTGCACACAGGCTACCCCTCTCTAATAAGCCCCCCCCCTCTCTAATAAGCCCCCCGTTAATGAGGCCTGAAATTAAATAAGCCCCCCGGGGGGTTAATAGAGCTTTTACGGTAGGCCATCGTGCCAAACTGAATCAAAAGCCTTTTTGCAACTCTTAACCAAAGTCTCAGCATAGCGGTGCCGAATACAGCAACACCAATCGCATTTTTATTAATCGTTTCTGATTTCACAAACCACATATTCAAGAATTCGTGTATCTGATCATTATATGTCTATAATATTGCCTATAGTATTACCTCTATTACCCGGATTCACACACAAATTCTTAAATTTGCAGCCATGTTGATATTGCCAGGTATTGCATAATACGGTGCCACAGGTAAACGACTCACACTGAGCTTGCGAGTTTGTTGTTGATTCTCTGCTCTGCTCCGAGACGTTTTTCTCTGGGCACTCCGGTTTTCCCCTCTCCTCAAAAACCAACATTTCCAAATTCCAATTCGATCCGGAATTTCGAGGGCCACAGGTTTGTCAGTCATAGACTGTTAGTGTTACCCTCGGTAAACAAGTTGATTGTGACGGGAGTGGTTCAGCAAACAAGACAACAACGCAACCACCACCGCCACCAAACCTCAATAGAATAACCGACTAAGTAATTTGAAGTAATTTCCTAATTGACAAGATTAATGAAATTTGTTATAACAAACAATAGGAGCTGTAATATGACATTTATGTTGGCTTTTCGGCAAACGTCTGAGCCTGGGCGAAACTGAAATCGAGACCCTCTCTCGACAAAGCTTCTCTCAAGACAGTGAACAATATGCCGAAGACGCAATATGCCCTTTTTCCTCTTTGAGTATGACATATAATCTTGTAACTGGTAACATTGTTGGCAGAGCAAAGTCTGAGGAAAGAGCTAGGAATTCTGGTGACGCCCTTTCAAATGTGGCTATTACATGTAATGCTACAAGCAGTTGCAAAAAGGTTGAGAAACTGAATCGAAAATTCCCTTTTTCGCACTAAAACCCCTTTTCCAGTTCAAAAGAAAAGTCACAACGCCCCGCCTTCACTCCTCCCCTTTTTCAAACAAAAGCATTCCCCCCTGCCAACACTAGCTCTGTCGAGGATCGCTCGTTTCTGATTCGAGGTAAGCTGAATATTAGGCCGTCTCAAGGCAATATTGAGTTGGCAAAAATTAAAATATCTAAAACTCGTTGAAAGCGCTGTGAATCACTCATTCAAAAGAATGATACAACGTAAGGTTGATTGCTTTTTCCCGTACTTTTAAAGTTTAAACACGTTCGTTGAATGATTACGAAAACCGGGAGGAATAAATCTCTCCCCATGGTAGGGGCGTTTCCCGTCAATGCAGTGCGGTTTGTCTAGTCTGAGAGAGCTAACCATTTGCTTGACAAAACTACTCGGAACGAAACGCTCTCTGTGGTAGGGGCGTTTCCCGTCAAAGCAATCGAAAAGCGTGAAACGGATCAGGACAAGCATGGCTTCAGAAACGGTACCGGAATGTTTTGATCATTTTGGTTGGAATGGAATAAGAAGAATGTTCTAAGAAAATCCATCTTTTTCCGGAGACTTTCTAGTGGAGAGAGTTGAACCATGTGAATAAGAGTTTCAACCAAAAATCCCATTTTCGTTGGCAAATGATAAACTTCCCACATCGCAGTGCTTTTAGAAGATGTTTTGAGCGAGTTTCGTCTTTACATTTGTTTGTCAACTGTATCACTCCCATAGTAGTAAGTCCATTCAAGGAGGTCTGCCAACTGAGACGAAAAACATGTAAAGAAGCACAGAGAGGATGCAGACACATCGAAAACAAAATTAAAAGTCCAACAGTTACTATTGTTTAACTTATAGAGAATAAAAACAGCTTTTAAAAGAAAAACTGTATACTATTTTTCCATCCAATTGCTGACCAGTTAGCAAATTATCAAATTATGCAAATTGCAGCCGTTTCACCCGAGCTTGATGCTCGCCACCTTAAGACTGCAGCCACTCTTAGAGTGAACGATGTTCCACAGATCAAATATTGGAGCAGTCGGAGACTTACATATCGTACAAATCCTTTTCAAATGCTTGTAGGCTATTACACTATATCTACAGAAAATAGTTCAGTTTGGGCCACGATCTTTAACTTTCACAAAAACAGGGAGGACCTTTTCTTACTTTTTACTATTAGTAGTACTAGTTTGGGTAGCAGGAGTAGAATGAACATCAGACCGTGTATCAATGCACTGAGTACCATTCGCTGAGCTGGGGAATCGCTCGCATCTCAAGCCCTCAGGCCAACTGAACCCGAAACGCCTCATCAGATTACCACATCTATTTTGAGCTCGGTTACAAAGCTCTCTGCAGGGCGTCCGCGGTCCTTTGCAGGGAGGGGCGTAAACAGAGCAAAGAAATGTTGCCAAGTCCGGTGAACAACCGACTTTAACAAGTGGAAAAAACTGATGAACCTCCAAGGCAGCTGCTTCTTGTTTGTGGTGGTTCAGTAAGCTCGGAAAACGCGTCATATTATAGTGCAGACCACGACAGAGTGGGATGGTCAAGGCATCGCATGTCCCTGTAAGACACAAACGCACACGATAAAATTATCACAACCGGGTACCTCTGATAGAAGTTGCATGGTTTGGTTAAACATTAAAACTGGACAGTTGTAATGCTGTGTCTCGGGAGGTACTGTGAACAAATATGCGAAGACCTTGGATTGCCAAATATTAGACCCAGTCTCATACTTATATTCATAAAAAAAAAAAAAATAGGACCAGCAGATCTATGCCACAAACACTGTGCGTGCCTGGTTACAGAACCTGCGCAAACAGAACACTGAAAAGGAGGCGAAAATATGAGATACGAATCATCATCATCATCATTATCATCATCATTGTCGTCGTCGTCGTCATTATTATTATTATTATTATTATTATTATTATTATTATTATTGCACCTGTTTTTGATTGTGACGCTGGAGTAGTAACCGGAGGTCCCTTGGGTCTTGTAGCTATAGGTATGGGCCTCATGACTGTAGGCTCCTGAACCCTGTCCATGCAAATACTATCATCACCCATTACGGGAAACTGTTCGCACGCCATTCTCTCAGGCCAGCTGAAACCAAACTCTTGCAACAGGGGAAGACAACCTTCTCTCACTCGTAAGCAAAGATCCCTGCAGGGCGGTGGCGGCGAGTTAAGAGTTGAACAAAGGGGTGTGTACAGAGAGCATAGAAAAAACACCAAATCCTTTGAGCAGTTTACTTGAACGAGCGGATAAAACTGGTGAGCTTCCAGTGCTGCATCCTCTTGGGTTTTGTGCCCGAAAACGTTTGGAAACACTGTCATGTTGTATGGGACACTCTTGCACAGTGGAACTGTAATGACCTGGCATTTCCCTGAAACTAGACAATTATGATATGACAGATTCTAAGGTGAGAAAAAAACCTCAGAACGCTTGACATGCAAATTCCAGCAAACGAAAGGAAGCACGTTAAACTGAAATTTTAAGGTTAGCTGTTGGAGGCGTTGTAGCAAAAAGCTTGTGCGTTTTGGAATAATTGTGAAATGATTTCGCGGCTGATTTGGCTTTCAAGAGAAAATCAGCTCGACATTGCAGTTTCAGTTGTTCGTTCAACTTGATGAGCAAGCTGTAGTTCAACTTAAAGGAGCAGCGTCACGAGGATTTTGCTGTTTTAGGTCAATTCTGGGCTAAAATCATTACTTTGAGGCTTTACGCATTAACAAAATGCTTCTGTAAAACTACGACGAAGATATCAAATGAATTTTATCAGGGAGGGCTAACCATAATAAATTTCTTGGTGAGTTTTGGACGTAGTATCAAAAATTGAAAAAAATTGGCCAATTTTTTCAAGTTTCAATCCATTTCCATCCTTGCCATCCGTAGCAAAAGGCGACAGGAAACAGTTTCAGTACCTTCAAATCGTCTTTAATAACAAAACTAGACCATTATGAGTGGAATTTAATTCATGCGAAGACACTTTCTTCCCTTTTATAAGGTTGCCAAACAGCGTGACAGTGCCCCTTTAAAATAGCATGAATACAAGTTATTTATTATAATTATTATTTTTTTGTTTGGTGTTAGATGTCATCCTTGTTTATACAGTTGAAAAAGAAACCCGATAAAAGTTTTGGCAGAGATTCCAACCCTGGCCTTTACGGCGATAAGAGGCAATTAGCCTGCTATCCAGAGAGGGAAGTGGCACACGAAAATTTGGTTTTATTGACTGAGTTGATAATGTAAATTGGCCACCGTAAAGAGATTGAGATTGCTCAACTGGATACAGCGTTGCTTTCAGTCATCGCAAAAGATGATTAAATTTCCGTAGCTATTAGTTTATCGAACATTTAATTAACGTGAATTTAGTTTAACCACAAGTGTTACCACAAGCTTTTCTGCATTCCTTGCTGATAATTGTAGGATCACGTCCGTGTGCAACTTTCAAGCTCTGTAACTAGCCATAGTTGTATTTGGCACAGAAACTTTATAGTCTCAAACGTATCTTACTAAAGTGAGCCTTGTAAAGCTGGTTACAATCGCTTGATCAACTTATTTTAGCTTTACAACCTTGGAGCAGTAAAATATACGTTCACCCAAGTTTGTTTGTCATTTTGTCCATTGTTCTAGAAAGGAAACGAGTAATCAGCCAATCACAGCTCAGAGCGAGCGTACTTAATCGCTAGTTTTGTGTAGTTTAGGGAGAGTTGGCTGCCGGCAACAGCAGAGTGTTGAAGGCCTACGTAGAATAAAACTAAAGTGATTCTGAGAAGTTCAGCGTGATGAATCTGTCCCGCAACAATATCACGTTTTTCTTATAACATACTAATACCAACACCATATCAGTGCACATATTGTATTCTTATATTACAAATTATGTGACGACAAACAGGACATCAAGGAGGATTTCTATTTGGACCTTACCTAATGGTGGTTTCAAGGTAACGGCAACTTCTGTTGTTGGCCCCATGTAGCAGGGAGATGTACCTTTCCTGGGAAAGTTTTTGCACCTGAGATCTTGGGGCCAAGTGAAACCCGTCCTTTTACTAACGGATTTAACAGCAATTTTACACTTAGTCCTCGCGTTCAGACATAATTCCCTACACGGTGGTAAGCGAGTCTTGGAGCTTGAACACAGGGGAGCGTACATGTGGCAAAGGAAATGCGCCAGTGTGGAAGAACATTCTTCGCGCGCGACTGGCCAGATTGGATTAAACCGAGTGAAGCCAGCTCGTGCTTTTCTCCCGTTCATGTGACCGAAGTAATTAGGAAACTGTACTTTAAAGGGAGGTAGACGTTTCGTGTATTGAGCACATTGAGCGAAGAACGCTGGCTTGCATCCTGTCGCTGTGAACAAGGAAAAATGCGATGAGAAACAATAAAAAGGTTTCAAAAGCATGTGGCTGGTATGAGCAAGCTCAAACTGAAAGAAACAAGGGAGGAAGAGCATGTAGCTGAGATGGTCTATGGTGTGGCAGACAATAGGGTTTGGCATTAATCAATGTATAAAACATTTTCTAAGTGATTTAGGAACCGTTATTTATATCCTTAGAACCTCGAGGGTAGATATGGTAATAATAATAATCATCATCATCATCATAATCAACTTTATTTTTCGAAGGTGGCACTTGGCAGTATAAAATACTGATAAACTCAAGGGGATCAGAATTGTTGATTACAGAAAAGAGTTGTTTTCTGCTGAAGCATGATCTGAAATGTGAAATGATGTGATTTTGACGGAAAACTGAAGTGCGCGCTTCCTTGATTAAAAGTTAACCGAGGTTTTTATCATGCTTGATAATGGTTTTAAGGCTCATTTGATGCCAGTGGCCCCTGGTTTAGATACCGGGACTTTTACCTAGAGTGTTCTTTGGCCATGATCCCTTAAAGCACTTTGAGGAGCTCTCTTTTGGCAGAAGCCGGCATCTCATAGAAGAATCAAACTTGATTCCAAGTTTCCTCAGTTGACTCTTGCAGCTCTTGGTAGCACGCTTGCAGAGCTCTTTACAGGGGACTACAGGTGTCCGAGTCCCATTACAAGGAGGTGCTAAAGCGGAGCACAAAAGAGGTACCATGTCAGGAGAGCATCCACTGTCTAGGAGCTTTTCAAACTTGCTGGCGGCTATTGCTGCCTTGGCTTCACCTTGTGTTTGGTGATTGAGGAGGTTTGGGAACTGGCCCATGGAGTAAGTCATATTTTGGCAAAATGGGATCGTAATTAGTTCACAGCTGCCTGAGAGGAAACAAAATAAAAACGGTTATCCATGAAACAGCAAAGTAAGGTCCTGTCTGCCTAAAAAGACGTCTCTATAGCTGTATAATCCTCTTGATGCAGATGAATACAAAAGTGTTTCTTTGGACTGAAAGTTACTGGTTGTTTGTTTGTTTGTTTTAGGCAAATAAAAATGAAGAATTTTGTATGCATTTGTCCTTGCAGGCTTTGCACAGTATGCCGCATTTTAGGCGTCCACGCAACAATTTTTATACGTTTTGCGGCTCAAGTGTACGTCTTTCGCACTGTGGAGCCTCAAGTTATGATAAAGCAGTCTTAACATAACATAACGTATTTATTCAAGATGGGGGAGCTAAAAATTATAAAACATCTTGAAAAGGAAAACTAGAGGTTGACCCTATAATGTTTCCCTAAATAAAAAGAAAAAATATAAACTATGTACAATGTAAATCCTTTAAGAACTATTTACAAGAGGTAAATTAGATAACTAATGATCAATAATAACAATAAATAATACATATTCAGATATTTAAAAAGCACTTCAGCGCACTCTAAAACAACTCAGGCTCCCAGCCTCAACAACAGAACCTGGTAGGCTATTCCAGTGCCGTACGATTCGGATAGTAAAAGAGTATTTATATGGATTACACTTTGCTGGCTTAAGATAAAGCTGATACGGATGGTTAGCGCGGGTTGAATTGCACTTGTTGAATTCAAAGAAATCGTCAAAGTTTTGTTTGTTCATGTCAAATACGATCTTGTATCATTCAACTAAAGAAAGAAACAGTCTGCGTGTTTCGAGTGTAGGCCACTTCAGCTTCCTTAAACGATCTTCATATTCCATCTCACCACGTTTTTGTCCGAGTGCGAGCCGAGAGGCTCTTCGCTGAACACTTTCTAACGCTAGCACATCTTTAACCAAATATGGATTCCAGACCGGGGCAGCATATTCTAGAACCGGACGCTTCCTCGTGCATACCTATCATGGTGATTAAGAATGTAACTGTGTAACTGGTGTATCCTAGAAGATAACATACCTCTTAGGGATCTTGCTGCCCGCACGTGTTTTCCTGTGATCTGCCGTTCGGGCGTGGTTCTTCGTTCAGCCGACTTGACGTAAGTGGAGGTGACTGCTTCCCGCTGACACTCGGTAACTTCATCTGTTGAAAAAGCAAGCCATAAAACTTTTTTTAATGTTTTCGTTTCAGTCTCTGCGTTGTTCGTTTTATTTATTTTGGTTTGATATGTGTTCCTTTTCTAACTTCTTATAAATATTCTCCGAACGGAAACTGGCGATTAGTGTTTTATGCTTTGTCTGGTCTTATATACACTTCTTAAATGTGACGTATGAAGAAAATGTTCCGCTCCGTCTTGCTGAACTATAAATTTAGACATCAATTATTAATCGAAGCTGCGGTATTCTCTTTGAATTTTAAGACTTAGAAGCTCAGTTTAACGGTAGGCTGTTCCTAGCTTCGAGATAATTGGCATAATTGGAATGAAGAATGAGAAAACACGAAGATCAGGTTGTCGGAAAGATAAAAACAAAATGCTGACTTGAAAACAAAGATAAGAGGGCGAGAGGGCTGGCTATTTTCAGTTCGCGGTCGCACGCAAATTATACAGAAACCGACATGAATGCACTAAAGCTTCAAAACCTTTTTCACCGAAAACTGCTGGATGTTGTGAAATATAAGAAATACAGTCAATTCACTGTTTGCACCCAAAATTCTGTTTGCCTGATTAAAGACTAAGAGACCATCCCTTTGCAGAGGATGAGAGAAATTTTCCAGGTGTAAAGTAGTCACGAAAGTTGTGATGGGAAAATCATGGCCAAATTTCAGGGGCACCCAACGACAAGTTTCGGTAGATATCTGTTCGGTGGAGGGTAATTCGCCTTGCGCTTTCGGCGTCGATTAAAGAGTGCACTCGGAATTTCGTGACTAAAACGGGAAATCATAGCCTCTGAGGTTTTCGGAAAGGTCGTAATTGCTGTTTTTGGCAGTCAAAAACGTCAGCTAGCATTTTCGAAAAGAAAATACTTCCCTAGAAAGTTCGTGGAAAGTCCATTTCAGCTTGCATTTTCTCAAAGGAAGATTTTGTTCCCTAACATTTTCGGGCAATTAAAATTTCAGCTAGGGAATCCGAACAGATGAACTTCTTCTAGCTTATGAAAAGATCGCTTAAAACAGACTTCAAACACCATAAGGCACTTTAAAATGCCCTTTTACAGCGTTTGGTTGATTTGGCTCGTTGGGTGCCCCTGA